>JAZKJV010008051.1:600000-778494 GCA_037367405.1 Ottelia alismoides | reverse complement strand
TTTCCCATGGAACATCTTCAACCTGGCATTGAACAACCATACCTTTTTGTTCAGGGAACAAAGTCTTTGCACCTAATGTGCTGATCATGCCATCTCTTTACTTTGTCCTTATAAATCAAACTGTTGTCATATGCCCCGTTTCGGATTTCCACGAGCTCGTTCAAGTTCAAGTCTCGGCAAAGCTTCCCTAGGTGACAACTCCAATTAATCTTCTTAATTGCCCATTCAGATTTATGAATTAATTCTGCGGGCAAATGGCATGGCTTGCCATAGATCATTCTAAATGGTGAAGTACCCAGTGGTGTCTTGTAGGCTGTCCTATATGCCCACAGAACTTGGTCCAAGAGCTGAGACCAGTTCTTCCTATCGGGACGAACCAATTTCTGCAAAATACTCTTCACCTATCTGTTCGAAACCTCTTCCATGCCGTTGGACTGTGGGTGGTAAGGACTAGTAACTCTATGCTCAAATCCCATAGTCCTTAGCTAAAGATCTCATATCTCGATTCACAAAGTGGCTACCCCCATCAGATATCAAAACTTTTGGCACCCCGAACCTAGCAATAATATGGTCTCTCAGAAACTTACAGACAGTCTTGCTGTCTGCGGTTCGGGTTGGGATAGCCTCCACCCACCTGGATAAATAATCAACCGCCAACAATATGTACTCATGTCCTTGGCTGTTGGGAAAGGGGGCCCATAAAATCTATGCCCCATGCGTCAAAAACATCACAAATAATCATCGGTTGCATGGACATCTCATCTCTCTGTCCAACTGTCCCTCCCATCCTTTGACAAATCGGGCACGACCGTACAAAATCGATGGCATCTCTAAATAAGGTCGGCCAATACAATCCACATTGAAGTACTTTGTGAGCGGTTCTCTTTCCCGAATGGTGTCCTCCAGCCTCAAGTGAATGACAATATGTGAGGACACTCTGGTATTCCTCCTGAGGAATACACCTTCTCCAAACACAATCCGGTCCTTCAAAGAAAAGGAAAGGATCGTCCCAGTGGTATCTCCTCGAATCCGACTTCAGTCGATCAATGCCGCTCCTAGTCCAACCATGGGGAACCTGCTTGGAGGACAAGATAGTTCACCATGTTGGCATACCACGGGAGGGAGTCAATAACACAAATTGACTCATCTGGAAAGTCTCTCTAATCCGCTCATGATCAGGAGAATCTTTAAGTTCAATCCGAGAAAGGTGATCAGCCACAACATTCTTCACTCCAGGTTTATCTTTTTATCCAAATCAAATTCCTGGATGAGTAAAATCCACCTAAGAAGACGCGCCTTCGCGTCCTTCTTTTTCATTAAGTATCGAATGGCTGTGTGATCAGTATAAATTGTCACCTTAGAGCCCAAAATATATGATCTAAACTTCTCGAGGGCCCATACTACCGCGAGCATTTCCTTTTCAGTCACTGTATAATTTTTCTGTGTAGGATCTAAAACTTTGCTCGCATAGTGAATCGCAAACGGAATCCCCTCTCGTCGTTGTCCTAACACAGCTCCTATAGCGAAATATGAAGCGTCAGTCATGATCTCAAAGGGGAGAGACCAGTCAGGAGCTTGTAGGATAGGCGAGGCACAAATCTTCCTCTTCAAGAGCTCAAAGGCCTCCAGACACCTGTAATCTACAACGAACTCTGTGTCTTTCCCTAAGAGCTCAGTCAGTGGGCGGGCGATCTTTGAAAATCTTGAATGAATCTCCTATAGAATCCAACATCCCTAGAAATGACCGCATGACTTCACGTTGGTAGGTGGATCTAGTTTCTGTTCACCTGCACCTTGACCAGGGTCAACCTCCAATCGAGAGGACATGCCCCAACACGATACCATCCGTCACCATAAAGTGACTCTTCTCCCCAGGAGAGTACCAATTCACCTCTCTACACCTCGTGAGGACTCGATCCAAGTGCGCTAAACATGTATCAAAAGAATCACCATGGACCGAGAAGTCATCCATGAACACTTCCAGGAAATCTCCCACCATCTCGGCAAATATGGCTATCATGCACCGCTGAAATGTGCCCGGGGCATTGCAGAGCCCGAATGGCATGCGCCTGAAAGCATTAGTGCCGAATGGACATGTGACTGTGGTCTTTTCCTGGTCCTCAGTGGCTATGGCCACCTGGTTGTAGCCTGAGTACCCGTAAAGAAAACAGAAGAACTCTTTCCCTGCGAGTCTCTCTAAGATCTGATCAATAAAAGGCAAGGGAAAGTGATCTTCTTGGTCGCGGCATTCAGGCGCCTGTAGTCGACACAGACGCGCCACGACGTGGGTACTCGTGGTCGCGATCTCTACCCCCTCCCTCGTTGGTGACCATATGAATTCCCGACTTCTTCGGGACAACATGAAGTGGGGCCACCCACTTGGAGTCAGAAATAGGGTATATAAACCCTACTTTGCACCATTTCTCAATTTCATTCTTCACCACTTCCCGTAGATTGGGGTTAAGTCTTTTCTGGAATTCACGGGAAGGTCTCACATTATCCTCAGTAAAAATGTGGTGTGAGCAGAGAGCGGGATTGTTGCCCACGAGATCCGACACTGTCCAGCCTATTGCTTTGCGGTTCCTCTCCAAGACCTCTAACAACCTAGACTCCTGTTCTAAAGTCAAGTCTGAGCTAATGATCACAGGATGTCTCTCTTTGGGTCCCGCAAGAAAGGCATACTTAAGTGTAGGAGGTAGTGATTTCAGTTCTGGCAATGTGGTATCATCAAGCAGATCTGGCTGAACTGAATCTGAATCTGGTTCCGTGCTGCATGAAAGTGGGCTAAGCTGAGTAGTACTCGCCACCAAATCAGAAGTATCGGGAGTCGGATCGTCAAAAGTATCCAAACAATCGGCAAAAGCCACGTCCGACTCGTCATCTATGTCCCATGATTGTTCCGAAGAGGATGGAACTAATAGATCCGGATGGATCTCTAAGTCATCATGAGAATAGGTTGATGCATCTCTAGTAAGATCAGATAACACCTGGCAAACTGCATCATGCACTATATCCTCTCCAGATGAAAGGGTCTTGCTCTGTCCTGAAGGAATCTGTCCCCAAATCCCAACTGTGCTAATCAAACTGCAGTCTGCCTCTGAAGATGAGTACTCTGTGCTACTCTCTGAATCGGGTCGCTGACACTTGGTTTGCTTCATCTCAAGGTTCACTTCTCCGTCTGGAGAACGTAATTCATCATTCCCGTACCATAATCGAAAGTTGCGCCTGCGGTCCTAAGGAAGGGTCGCCTGAGAATGATCTGAGATTCTCTCCAATGATTGGGGGTCTCCATGTCCAAGACTGTGAAGTCCACCAGATAGTTCTGCCCCTCAATCGAGAGATAACGATGTTCTTCACTTCACCCTTAGGTCTCTTCATTTGAACGATCTGCAAATTGGAGTAAAGCTCTAGATTGCGAAGTGGTCCCAACTCCAATTTCTGATATAAGGCTAAGGGAAATAAGTTGATCGAAGGACCGTTATCTCAAGAGTGTGCGTGCAAACGCAATGTCGTCAATACGACTCTCCACATAGTGAGCACCCATGTCTCTCTTTTTCTTTGGCAAAGTCTGATTCTTGAGACATATGTTGTGGCTACTGATAAGACATGTGTCTTTATATTTTGTTTATCTTTCTTCCTGCTAACCCTTGTAGGTGTGCATCTCACCTTAAGGTATTTTTGGAAGGCAGGATGGTTAGCCACATATTCATCAAAATGGCACCTTAACTGTGATGTTTTCTTCGCAAAACCGTGCCATATCGGGGTCATCTTTCTGAATCTTTTTGATGCGCTTTCCTGCCGTAAGAGCACGGGGGAAAGGGATTGAAGCTAGGGAACAGAGGATGAAGAGTCTGAATCATGAACTGAAAAGATCATTCTTTGCATTAACGGAAATAGAGTTCTTCATACAGGAATCTTTTGATGCAACATGGACTCGAAATCTAGACTATCTACTAAAGGTTGTGGAATAGAAGTTGGAGTGGTATCCGCCACCCCGGAGATGCAAGGTCCTCCGTAGATTCAGAAGAATATTCCATGCTGACGATGCTTTACGTGCTCTCCTCCTCCTCTCGGCTCCCTAAGTAGAAATCCTCGAATGTGCTGATGGGGCTCTGAAAATATGATGCTTCTCCTCCTCGTCCTCTGAAGACTCCTCAGGTAGAGCTCCAGAGATGCCCCTCCTCGTGTCCCTCGCCCGGTCAGGTACGACCACGGTCCTTCTGCTCCTGAGTGACATGTGGTTAGCCTCGTCACACGAAAGAATCTCATGTTCAGATTTAGGAGATGTTGAATAGTATACCTGACCAAAGTGCTGCTGAGAACTAGAACGGTTCAGGCTATTGGGGTTAGCCTGAACTTGGGCTGGGATCGAGGTAGAGGGTGCAGTCTGCTCGTCTCGCCATCTGGACAGGCGGTTGACATCCACCCGTAAGTCCTGAACCTCGTTCCTGTAGGAACGTAGCTCGTCGAGTATCTGCTGCTGAATATCCATGGGACTAGACGATGAAGGAAGTGGATAAGACTGGGAAGAAGAACGGGAAGACTAGCCCTGCTGGCCAGTGTACTGCCTCTGCTGCTGCTGCTGCTGGGTTTGCGGGCCCTGCTGGCCCGTCTGGTAATGGCCCTGTCGGCCATACTGCTGGTACTGCTGCCTCTGCTGCTGGGGTGGATGCAATCCAGGGCTCTCTGTTGAGGAGGTGGTGTGGAGGTGAATGCGGTGTTGTGAAAGGTCGGGGGACACTGATAGGTCTGTCGGTCTCCCGTACTTCCCTGCCTGGCAGGGTCCTGAGTATACCATATCCCATTCACCTCCCAAACTGGTGGAGGCTCCTCATGGACTGTCTCTGCTACTGGAGGTGCTGCTGAAAAGAGTGGGTGTAGGGATTGGTCCTGCTCCCACGGCTGGGGTTGCCCTGACACCAACTGCTCCTGAACATGGTGAACTCGGTATACGGGAGCAGAGGGGTGCAGTCCCGGGCGGGTATCCTTATCTTAGATACCTTCTCAGTCAACTCCTCCATCTGTTTTGGAAGTTTAGAGACGCTCCGGTCTAACTCATCAATCCTCCTGTCGATCTTCTCGACTACAGTAAGCTTGTCAGCAAGGAGTCCCATGCTAGGTATCACATCCTGAGAGAGATCGACTACATCTGGTTTTCCCCCTCCAAGTGAGAGTGAACTGGGGGATGGTGTATAGGCCCTGCTGGTCATCTGTGAGCGGCTAGTTTCACCCATCTGCTCGAATACCCTCCAGACGGTATCCGCTCCTCGTGATGTATAGCTGCCTCCACAGGCAGCGCTCACTAAACCCTGCATCTCAGGGTTGAGACCAGTGAAAAATGATTGGACCAAGATGTTATCATTTAGTCCATGACAGGGACACTTCTGCAGGATGTCCTTGAATCTTCCCAAGCATCACAAAAAGCTTCATAGGGTAATTGGGAAAAACTCGTAATGCGCGTCCTCATCATGTTAGTTCTACTCAAAGGGTAGAACTTCTTCAAAAACAGGTCCTTGAACTGGGCATATGTGGTGACGGTGATCCCAAGATTCTTTACCCAGTAATCAGCTTTGCCACCCAAGGCAAATGGAAGGGCTTTGAGCCTAATATAATCATGGCTAACATTTTGATGTTTGAGGTTAGCACAGATGAGCTCAAAGTCCCTTAGGAATGCATATGGCTCCTCAGAAGCATTCCCATCGAAGTGTGGCAACAGGTTCAGAAAATGCGGCTTCAATTCAAAATCAACCTCGGGTTCGGCCGGACTCAAGTAGTTTCGAATTTGATATTGTCCGGGGTTATACACCGCATCCATTGGTAGTTGGACCCCAACATTTAACCGTCCCAACTGAGCTCTCAGTAATGCTTGTTGCTGCTAAAATGCAGCTAATCGGGCAAGTATCATTTTCATTGAGTCTTCATGGTTCTCTTCTTCCTCTTCTTTCTTCTTTGGCATTTTACTCGAATATTCTTTATGTCCTGAATCAGCAATATTTTCTGGATTAGAAGAAGATTTATGAATCATGATATTCTCACCAAGGCGATGGTTCTTCCTCGGTGGAGGTGGAAGAGAGAAATGGAATGGTTTGAGTGTAACCATCCCGAGAGTGAGTGATCCTGGGCTCAAGAGGGTCATGAGTCCAGGTTGGTCCAAGTTGCGCTTGGACCTTTGAAGACGTACTTTTTGAAGGGTTCAATGAGAGATTCGCAAAGTCCGAATAAATATCCCCCCAATCAGTCATCTTCGATGTCAAAAGAACCGATTAGATCACGATATTCAATGAGGCACTAGTTCTACGGTGCACATAAATGTGCGGAGTGAACTCACACAATACAAACGCAATTCAAACCCCCAATTTCACCAACTCAACACATGATGGCCGTAAAGAGTTCGGCCAATTTATCTGGTCAGTTTTAGTTGGTGAGAATACAATCTTGGAAAGATTAACGAGCTGTTAGGTGCCCGTATTTTCCTACAGACTGGCCCTGGTTCTTATGACTAGTTTTGACCTACTTTCAGCCAGTATAGGAGTAAGTACGGACCGTATAAATACGGCTACCCATTCCTTGAGGACTAATGCGTCCTCTAAACTAATCCCTAAGCCGTTTGCCTCCCCGGCAACGGCGCCATCTGACGAGTCGCTGAATACGATGTTTAATTTGGTCACGTGTAATATGTGTTACTTAGCGATTCGGTCAGAACCGAGAGAAGATCTCCGTGAAGAGTGCCTCGGCTTAAATTTATATCCGGGCAAGTCCGGGGTCGAACTCAGGAGGCAAAGGAACAACTCGGTTTTAATTCAAAAACTTAGGTCTAGATTTCAGTGCGGTATTTTTTAGATTTTTTTAATGCAAATAGGATGCCAATGCAGGTGAAATAAGCTCCTAAGAAATCACACAACTTAGCCAATTAATTTTAATGAAAAATTAATCCAATTTAGCCAAATTATATTTTTCCTAGAATACTAATTCAGAGATGAAAGCAAAACACATTTTTTGGAATTTTAGGACTTAAAATGCAACAAGGAAAAATGCGCACTTTTTATGGGTTTTTTCGCAATTTCTCATACAAACAGTAAGCAAAAATTATGAAAAAAATACTGGAATTAAAACGTGATGCAAGGAAGCTACAATAATTTTTTTGGAATTTTATGACAAGTTATGATTTTTTATGGATTTTTTAGTGAAAATAGAGTGACAGCGAGTAAATAATTTCTAATAAATCCACATTGTCACATTAATAGGAGTGCGAATTATCTCAGAAAGATATTTAGATAAGCAGTCCAGGAGAGATTGAAATTTCGTGAAAAGGATGTATGTGGATTTAACTAAAAATCAAATACTAATTTCACTCTATGATTTATTTCAGGCACAAGACAACTCCTTTTTAGATGAAATTTGGATAGTAAAACTCATCACATATTCAAGACATCACATATATTTTTTGTGGAATTTTTAGAGCAACCATGTATGAATATAATTTTAAGAGTCCAGATTAGGTAAAATATGCAGAGTTTTCAGTTAAACCATTTTTAATTAATTACCCAAAGATCACAAAAATATAAATAAATGTCCATAATGTAGACAATTTGTTGCTCATCACAGTGCTATTTTTTCTTTAAATAAAAGGATGCCAAAACAAGGTCCAAATTCCAGTACAAACACAGGGGTGTCTCCGCAAATTCAGAAAATGAAAAGTACAACAAAATACATACAGGGACCTTTTTGCCAATTTACTAAAAACTATATAAAAAATGTACATAAATTTATCCAATAAAAAATAAGAAAAAAACTTTACCTTCTTCCTTCGTTTGCAGGAGATGAACCCAACCAAGAGAAGAGAACGGTGGTGGGCTCGCGGCCGTGGACAGCCGCACGGAGGGCAGAGGAGCGGGCGCGGCGCGCGCGGCCGCGGTGGGAGGTGGCGAGGTCGGCTGGGGGCGGCGGCAGGCCGCGGTGGCAAGGCGGAGGGGCCGCGCGGGCTGGGCGGAGATGCGCGGGTGGCCGCGCGGTGGCTGGGCTACCGGCGGCTTGGCGGTTCGGGCGGCGGCGGTCCTGGCTGCACGGTGGGCGGTGACCGCGCGCAGGCGCAGTGGAGAATAGGGACGGGCGGCGGCGGCGCCGCCTGGTGTTGAGGAGAAGGGGCGGCGGTGGTGGGTGTTCCCCCACCGCTGCTGCGGAGTATTTTTTAATTTTTTAATTTTTTATTTTTTTTTGCTGTAACAAAAGAAACTTCTTTTTTTGTTTTAATTTGTTTATATTTTTTTTAAATTTTCTTTAAACAGGAGATAAAATGAATGGAAAAAAATATGATGATGGTGGTGATGATAAATTAAACCACATGGGAAAAAATGTGTGATGGTGGTGGTGCAAAGGATGATCTGTGGTATGCTAAAAACATTGCAAAAAGATAAGATGAACTAAAGTTACCTACGATGAACGAGGGTGCCTAGGGAGTGCTCTCGTGAGCACGGTCTTCGCTCGAATCGCCGGCGTGCGATGAGATCGAGCAGCGCGCGGCTGCGATGTTGGCCAAAAAACCAACGGATCTCACCGGAGAGAGGGCCGTCGTCGCTCGACCGCGGTTGCGTCGCTGTCACCGATTCAACTCCGGGAACTTGGCTCTCCTCACATAAAGATGGATCAAAAGGCAAAATTGAGGAGAATGAGAGGTATATAAAGAGAATGGAATGAGAGGTTATTAAAGTGGTGGAGTTGAATGGGAGGTTGATTTATTGATGGAGTTTGAATGGGAAGTTGGGAAAAAATGGTGGAATAATGGAGTTGAATTGGTGTGTTATTGTAGAGAATGGAAATTAAATAATAAATAAATAAAATAAAGTTGTCTACTTTAAATACATAAAATAAAAAGAGAGAGAAATAGTGGAGAATTTACAAAAGAAGACAAAACACCATGTACATTTTTTTTTACTTTTCTAATATGTAATTTTTTTGTCTTTTTAATAAGAGATATTTACAACGAAAAATAATAATAAAATAGTATAATTAAAATACAACACAAAGTATGATTTTTTTTGTATTTTTAATAATTAAGAAAGATATAATAAAAAATGAAGAAAGTATGAATATATACATAATGTACAATGTACATCTAGGTCCCAAAACCCAACTTTTGCAAATGAGCTCCGATTTTAATGAAACCACTTCCGTTGGATAGATAATTTTCTTACTTGAACTTTAAAAGTGAGTTTGGTGAATTTGGAGTTCATACGGAGCGGGAATTTAGCTTGGAAGTTGGACTTTACGGCTTTTCTCTTTGGGATTTAGGAGCATTTATTTGAGGTAAAATTTATTTTGTATTTTTGTATTTTTTGTATTTTTATTACATTTTTATAAACAAGTAAGATAAAGAATTAGGCAAAAAGGAGTTGAAATGAAATTATTAAAAATAAATGAAGTTTTGGGCTATTTACCGGTATAAACATCCTTTGATTTTGCGGCTTTTTATTGTTAATTCATTTTGTACAATCTTATAATACAATAATTTAGTGTATTTTATTTACAAGAGTCATTTTGTTAATTTATAGATTTTATAGATATTTATCTGGAATTTTACTCGGGGATTTGCTAGGATCAAGATATTGCGATGATGAATCGCGGATTCATCAATGGGGCAAAAGAGAGTGCGTAAGGGAAGATGATGGAGGTGATTCGGGCATCAGAGATGGTCAGAAGTGGTCAGAAAGTAGCGGTGGAGCCAGAGCTCTATAGAACTAAGGATTGGATTTTACAACAAACAAAATGAAATCAAAGGAAATAATATACGAAACTAAGCTTCTGCTACGCTAGAGAATGAAAAGAAATGAAGAAAAAGGAGCTTACTATACCAAGACCAGCTGAACGCAAAGCTCATGGCAGATGTGGCAGAGGGGCTCGGATTGACCTCTCTCCTACGCCTAATCACTCGCTGAAACCTCCTAGGGTTTCCTGCTGTCACCAGAATCGCAAGATGCTCGAGATTTAGGGTTTGAACGACGGAAGAGGGATCAAGTCTCAAGATTGGGTGGAGGTGATGATAAACGCTTAGGGACCTTTGATCGATCAAAGCTCGTGCCTAAAAGCTCCTCAGATCGAAGAGAGATGCATGCCGTGAAAGAGGGAAGATTGAGGGGTAGGGGAAATGTATAAGGAATTATTCCCAATCGATACTTGCATCAATGGGAGAAAAAAGGAGAAGATTGCTCAAAATTCAGATCTGACAAAGGCTACACCCGAGGAGAAGAGTTAATCGGGGTCAACTCTTGACTCCCCCTACTTGGTCCCTGTGGACCAACCAGAAATAGGCAAATCAAAATTATTTGGAAATTCAATATTAAATAGTAAATAATTTTATTACATTAACATTATAAAATAAAAAGTGTTTATTATTTTCTATGGTATTGTAATCTGATTTTTATTTATCTTTTATGATGTTATTTATTACAAGTTACTTTTTAAGGTTTTGTTTATAGGTATATTACCTATGTTTTGTTCATTTTATTTTTATTTTATATTTTTGATTTTATTGTTTTGTTTTCATAAATTTTTTATTTATAGCTTATTTTTATATACATAAATATAATTTTATTATATTTTCCTGATATATTATGTATACTTAAATAAATAGGGTATATAATATATAGGTATAAGTATAGGTATTTCATCTATGTATTTATATATGTTATTTTATTTTTATATTTTCTCTACGATTTTAATTTTATTCTAAATATATATCGATATTACAAATAATATTTAGTTATAAAAAATATAAAATTATAGAAATAGTAAAGAAATAAACTGAATATTTTATTCATGTATACTATATAATATGGTCAAAAACCTAACTTTCACAACTTAACTCCAAATTAAATGAAACCATTTTCATTACATAGCTTATTAAAAGTTATATACAATTAAAGGTGATTTTGATATATTATAAGTTTTTAGGACTTATGGTCTGAGAAATTTGGGGTTTTCCTTTTATTAAGAGTATAAAAAGTACACTGTATATTATTTTCTATGAAACAATTTTATATTTTCTATATGTTTTTAACTAAAACTTTTATGTAAAGGTTTCTTTATGTGAGGTATAAAGAAGAGAAAATAAAATAGGTCCAAAAAATGACATATTGATGAAAAAATGAATAGGAATTTATTGGATTTTTAGCCCTTATCTCCTCCTACTTTATTCCTTGTCGACCCAGTCATCAAGATTCCTAAGTCTCAGGATTTAGGTCATAAAATACCTTTGGTATTTATTATTTTTCTTTCATTTCTTTATTCTTTTATTTTAGCCTTTAAACCCAAAATATCATTATTTTGCACAAATTAACATTCATTATTTAATGTATAAATATTGCATAAAATACATTGTTTAAAGGCTAAAATAAAAGAATAAAGGTGATGGAATGGAGATTCATCATTCACCAACTCTATTTTTAACAAGTATTTTAGAGTAAATCAAGGAACATGCATGTGAACGTTCTTTAAAATGATTCATTTCACCGATATTTATTTTATTCGTATTAACTTAAAAACCCAATAGCAAGAGGCAGGATTTTGTTGCATAAACGTGTTAGCTTTCACGTGCACCGCAACCTACTTTGGTTCATTTTTCAGATAAGATGATTAATGATTCCTGAAACATTTGAAATTTATTTTTGCATCAAGAACGCGAAGAACGTGTGAAGAACATGAAGAACGAGCGAAGAATAAGAGGAACATGAAAAATATAATCTTTCTGAAATTCGTTAGAGTTTCCCCTTATATCAGATGATATTTCAAGGAAATTTACGACAGAGTTTCCCCTTACATCGGATGATATTTTAAGGAAAATTTCAGTAGAGTTTCCTCTTATAAAACAATACTCAAACAAAATGAGATTTGAAAATAACGAATCAAAAGAAGAAACGGTGCATAAACCAGTACAGATCGTATCATGGGTGGGTGACATGTATGTTCACTGATGGCCTGTCCACATGTACCCAAGTAAGGCATTACTCAGGTTTCTACACCATATAGAAACACTATCAGGCTACAACCAAGAATCAGCTAGTCTCATGTCATACGTGAGCGAAGCATATTCACTAATGGCACATCCACCAGCATCCAAGCATGGCTATGCTCAGATATCTCCCTTATATGCTGATACTAACATAGGAAAAGAAAAGAACATTGAAAGAACTTGAAACCTTAGATCAAAATAGACTCACTTACCTCCTACTCAAAGCCGTCGAGGAGAGGAGAGACCGTCCTCATTCTCCTCTCCTTCTCGACAGTGCTTTTCTAGGGCTTCTTCCCTACCTCCCCTCCCCTTCTCTCAACCTCTCAACCCTAGCCCGAGGGTGGCGGTGGATGGAATAAAACTTGGAAAGAATGAATAAGGGGGTATTTATAGGCTCCTAACTCTGAACATCATGGTTTAGAATCCATGATTTTTGCCCATGATTTACCCAAAATCACGGTTTTCCTCAATATCATTGTTTTGCAACCATGATTTTGCCCAATCTTATCACAAAACCTATGGTTTCATTAATGACTCTTCATTACCGTTGAAATTAATTAGCACTGATCGTGATTATTATTCGTAACTATAGTTAACATCTACTAAACTCTAATCAACGTTCCTAACCATGATCGGTAAGTTTAATGACTATTTGTATTTTTAATCAAGATTTGTTAGTATCAAGGATGGTGAGTAAGGCTAATGACGTCTTAACTGATGTCAACCTCTTTGCTATCAATATTCATGACTATTCGAAACGATCTCCGACTAAGGTGAAACAAGTTCTGTTGGATTCGTCTCATCGAGCCAAATCTAATATCTATATATGATTCAAAGAGGTCGATTTTTTAGGACTTTACATATAATATTATTAACAAACAAGGATAATAACATAATCATACTCTATTGAGTGTCCCAAACAAAGAAAGCTTAAATATAAACAAATAAATTGTTTGGAATTCATCTAATTTAAAATGGACTTGGAATGGATTTATATGCCAGATTATACTTGTAGTCAAAACTATGCCATTTTTTTGAAAAAATATGAATCAAATTTGTATGTGATTTCAAAATGAAAGGAATTTAAGTAATATTTTTTATTTTGATATGGGTGTAGTGCATGTGAACATTAATTCTTAGATGAAATAGTTGATCTAGTTTCATCCTTGGGATAAGGTTGCAAGCTGAAAATTGTGAAAAATAAGAAGCAAAAAGTCTAAGAAATAGCAAACAGATGTACCAAAACAATTGTCCTAACTCTTTTTAACAGAGATCAGATGAGTTGAAACACAATTAGGATGCGATTTCACGTGGGATGGGGGACAACATTGGGTGAAACGAGCAATGACATCGTGAGGTAGGGGTGACATCATTACGAGGAAAGGGTGGTGGAATTATGCTAGAGAGGAGCAACATTGTAAAAGAGGGAGGTGGTGCCGAAATGGATTGAGAGGGAGAAGCAATTGAGAGTCGAATATTGGGAGTCAAAAGAGATATGAGAGGGAGGATGAACTAAGAGGGGATAGTCCAATAGGATTTCTAAATTTACCAAGTTACAATTATATTTTATTATTGGGAATTTAACATTTGGGTTTCAAAAGATACGGGAATGTCGTAGCAAGAGGACTTGCATCCACCATTGATAATAAAAAAATGTGACGAATATCATTAATTATGGCCTTATGGAAATTGAGAATGAGTGCTAATAAATATTATGTATGTTTTAATGGATTAACGAATGGGATCAGATTGGATTTTAGTAATTGATCCGATCCCATCCATACTTTATCGGATTTGAAAAATTCAAATCCGATCCATTAAAATGACAAAACCAGTCCAATCTAATAACATCGTATTAGATTTGATTGTGCACCCCTAAACTTGGGAACTAGTTTATATACCCAAAGGTTACTCTACCATTAGGTGCAAGTGGGGTGTTTAAGAGAAAGCTTAGGCCCGATGGATCAATTAGAAAACTAAAATAACATATTTGTTGTTAAGAGTTACAGGTAAAAGGAAAGTATCGATTATTTTTATATCTATTCCCATGTGACTAGGATGATCACAATCCAAATGCTTATAACAATGTCATGTGTGTGTGTATGTGATCTCTCTATCCACCACATATATATTGAGAAGGCACTCGAGAGATTTGGATATGAAGATTGCAAAAGATGTAGGCACTCTTTCTGATTCATCCAAAATGCTTTTCAAGAACAAAAGTGAACGCATGTAGCACGGTTCATGCATTCATAAGTAATAGGAAGCTTAATGTATCTTGCAAATTGTAGAAACATGATATTTCATTCTCGGTTGCAAAAGCTAAGTAGATACACTAGTTGTCCTGACCAAACTCGCTAGGAATATTTTGGATTGAGTACTGCAGTAATTCAACTGAAGTATTTCTCTTGGTATGCAGTATGGTAGACATTCATTTGTATTAAAAGATATAATGATGCAAACTGGATAGGAAAAAATAGAGGAGTCTAGTAGTATTGGTGCTATTACTCATGTATCTACCCTTGGAAGTGGTGTAATCTCATGGAGGTTTGTGAAGTAGATTATTATAACTCATTCTACTTTTGAGGCTGAGTTGCATGTTCTTGACACCATTGGGATTGAAGCTGAATGGCTAGGAGAACTTCTTTCTGAAATTCCCATGGCAGGCCAGTCAGTTCCTAAGATCTTCGTACATTGTGACAAACATGATCCCACTTGCGAAGATTAAGAGTTCAAAGTTCAATTAGAAAATAAGGAGATATATACACATCAGACTTAAGACGTCAAGGGATTTGGTGTCTCGAGGTGTGTTGGTTGTGGATTTTGTTGGATCCAAAGAAAAAACATCATATCCGTTGACTAAGAGACTTAATAGTTCTTTAGTCCTAAAGTCTGGGTCTTCGGATGGGACCGAGACCCATTGGGAGTTCCCTAATATTAGTAGTCCAATATATCTGAGTAGAGATTGCACAAAGAAGGTTCAATATGATTAAAAACAAGTTGTATGGAGAACTGGTTAACACTCTTATTTCAATGCTTATGCATGAGTGTCTTATATCCAAAAGCATGAGTTCTATTTAAGCCACAAGATTAGGAAGAGCGTAGGTTTTGAATGGGTTCAAGTCTTTGGACAGGATGTAACAATGCATCCTTAAAGAACGTCACCTATGTGGGTGTTGCTGTGGACCACAATTAAAGGGAGATGGTCTTTCATGAATACACTCATAAAATATGATAAGGGTTCATGGCCTTTAAGAGCATCAACCTGAATATTGTACCAATGACAACACCTTTTTATTATTATCCTATACTTGAATACAATATGTAGTTCACTTCATTCATGTTTAGGAGAAAGTAGTTAACACAGTTGGAGGTTCAAATCGAAAGGTACCTTTATTAAAAGCAAAGTGTGACAGCTGAAAGATGTCTTTTTGACATTCTTTGAATTTTCTTTTTTCAAATTGGTGATTTTGTGAGGGATTATTGTAATTTATATAATATAATTATGTTTTCTGTTTTATAAACCCATGTTGTTACATTGGGTAGCCAAATAGGTTTCAAGTGGGTTGGAGGGAAATTTGAGAATTCTCAAATTTGAAATAAGGTGAGTTTGGGCAGAGTTTTCAGTACCATACAGAGTAGTACTAAAACTTGGTGGACACATATATATGAGTCCACACCACAAGCTCTTGTAGCAATAGTAGAGAGGAGGAATGAGAGATCACATATATGTGCACTCTGTTCTGTCTCCATCTCCTGCTTAGGCTTGGGCTCGTGATAGTCGATTCAGATCTCGGATCTCAGATCTTGACCTTTTTTCTATCGGTTTTATTTAATAGGTCGAATAAATTAATCCAAAGGATTAATTTGTAATATGACCGATGTGAGAATTTGACTTAATCTGGCGATTTAGACTCAACCATTTGAAATTCAAAGAGACACCCGTTTAGAGGGTGTTTTCAGAATTCGAAAGGCCACACCCGGTCTTCTTAAACCTATCCCTAGACGTGATTTCTTCTCACACAAAAAATCTCTCTCACTCTACGTTCTTCTACAGCGAAGCTCTTCCGTTCTCTTCTCTTGGTTGCTGTATGTGAGGTACTTTTGAGGATGATCTCGTCGGTGTGTGTGGATGAAAATCGTGCTTCGTGTATCCTGTGAACGGATCATCAGAACCCTATGCACAAGTATTATGGTGACGATATTCTCTGTAAGGACAATCCTTCATAAACGCTTCCTTGATCTATTCTCTAACTTCTTTACTGTTTTGTTTGTTGCAATCGGTTTATTTTTATTCCTTGACGGATCTTGCTCTAATGTGTTGTATGAAATGTTGAATCAGTTATTGTATGCCTTTTGTAATTGAATATGAATAAAAAATGCATGCTTATGATTCTGTTAACTGCAGTGCATTAACATATCTTGTTGAATCTAGTAACAACATGAGAGAGAAAGAAGGCCGGCGATGGAGTCCCGATGACAAAGGAGTGGATAAGTGAGCTAACCCGATGATAGATGAGTGGATAAGCGAGCTAAGGGAGCATTACTACGGTTGCATCAACAAATACACAGAATAAAGACACAACCTATGATTACCAACAACATTGACAAGAAGGAAGAGGGTCATATACCGGAAACCTTACCCATCACCTCGAGGAACAATTTCACCTAAATTATTGCCAATTGCTTCTTTAAAAATAAAGTAGTTTGCAAGGGTCACAACTTCTTTATGACTATAAAAATACCTTTATTCTATAAAAATATCTTTATTAATTAATTTCCCTTTATCAGGAACATACTAATTTTCCTCCCTTCTCCGTTCTGGGAAAAAAGGAGTGAAGAAAAACCCTCCCTCCGCCCATCACGACACCCTCTCCGCTCCTCCTTTTGCCACTATTCCCCACCGGCGGCGATGACCAACACCGCCGACTCCGTCCGCTTCATCTCCTCCTCCCTCAAAATCCCCCATTTCCCCTCATCCCGTCCCTCCTCCTCCCACTCCCCGTGCTCCCTCTCCTCGCATCTCCACCGCCTCAAATCCTCCGCCCTCCGCCTCCTCTCCTCCCGCCTTCCTCTCCCCGCATTCTCCTCCGCCTCCCTCACCTCCTCCTCCCCCGTACGTAAGGACCCGGAGCTCAACCCCGGGAAGCGCTACGGTAAGGACGGCGAGGAGGAGCGGGTCCTCATCAGCGAGGTTCTCATCAGAAATAAAGACGGCGAGGAGCTCGAGCGGTCAGACCTCGCTGCCGAGGCCGCTGCCGCTCTCAAGTCGTGCCGCCCCAACTCCGCGCTCACCGTGCGCGAGGTCCAGGAAGATGTTAGCAGGATCATCGACAGCGGGTATTTCTGCGCGTGCATGCCCGTCGCAGTCGACACGCGGGACGGCATTCGCCTCGTCTTTCAGGTGGATTTTTCTTTTTTTCTTTTCCTGGGATTTCTGAATGTACACGTGAAGTGTTGCAGGAGCGGATCATCCAATAAACCGATTAATCGTTTTTTATACCAGCAAATAAGTGAATCTAACTTCCCGAGATGCTGTTGTTTCACATTTTTTGGATACAAGAATGTAGCCCCACACAATAATGTTGCGAAAGCGACTATGATGGGCGGCACAATGCGAGGGACTGCAATGCCATTTATAAACAGATCAAGTGAAACTGATTTAAGCTTCTGAGAAAGATAATTATTCTAAATCGATATGCATCTGTATGTGATTATGCATATAGAAACTGGTTGTTAATGAAGGCTATACAAGAAACAACGTGGAGATATTGCGATCTAGAGAAATCACAACAGAGTTTCCTGTGCCATGTTAAATTGAATGGAGACTAAAGAATTTGTGATATGGTTGATTCGTTTTGTCGTAGGATCCTCGAACAAGGAATTGAGCTTGAATCGACAAATTGTTTAGCACATTAATACACATTATATCGCACATATCGCTACTGCCAAGTGCCAATGCTGACTGTTGACTGTTGAGAGATATTAGTAAGGAAATGATGAAATTCAAACAATAACAACATAGGGACATCAAGAAGTCGTATTTAACACATTTACTTTATATCACATCACATATTACATATAAACAAATGCTGAATGATATCGAAAATCAAAGGAATAAGCTATCGACACTGTAACATATAGGTATGCAAACATTCCTTGATCATCTATACAATTGTTTCATCTCCATCAACAGAAGGGGGTAAAACCCCTGTTCTAACCAGGTGGGGTCTAAAGAGCAGGTGCACTCTCCATGCGAGGATGTGGGGGCAATGCCTTCGTCCCAAAAAATATAGAAATCATAATTCATAATGTATATTTTAATACCAAGAGTAGATACAGAAGCAACATCCCAAACAAATAGAATACAAATTTTAAAATAGACGATATTGAGCAATATTGATCCCATGTCGATGGTTTCGATGGATATTGATTGATATCTAGGAATTTGCATTGAAATCCTTGATTTTTGACCGATATGAGTCGAATCACCAACATTTCTTCGATATCTCACGAGATATGAGGCGATATCCTAAAAATTGATATACAACCAAATATCGAAACCCCCTCTATGATACCGATATATCGACAATATATTGTTGATATATCACGATATCTCGAAGCATGAGTATGCCTGAGCAGTCACCCTGGGTACAAGGTAGCAAATTTACCATCTACACCCATGAAAAGTCACCCCATAGGCAACTTTCCTCTGTGTTGCTCTAATATACATCATCTGCTAATACGTGATTAGTTATACATAGACCGTTCAAGAGGGTCCGTCATTCGGCTGGATCTTGCCACGTGGTTATCAACATCTCTACCTATTTGTTGACTTATGTTTTAATTTGGCCTTGCTCCTGCCTCATCAAGTACTGGAGCACCATCGGTGTCCATCAAACTTCTGAAGGACATCTTCCTCTGCATCGTCATCATACATTTTGAAATATATGCAAGGTTGATGGGGTCTTTGTAGTCTCCTTTGCATGGCCTCAAATTTCAGCGAAATTCGATCGAATTTCTGTCAAATATCGATATCCAGTCGAAACCGAAATTCAACCGAAATGACCGAAATGACCGAATATGGGGGTCCTAGTACAAAAAATGACCGAAATGACCGAAATTTCGATCGAAATTCCACCGAAATTCCATCAAAATTCTGTTTTGGTCGATACCGAAATGGTGACCGAAACCGACATTTAAGGCCTTGCTCCTTTGTCATACCCTTCTCTCACATGTTTCATCTTCATTCTCAAGTTATAATGCAAGTAAATAAGATGATGGAGCTTCTCTTCTCACAAATTGTTCCTTCTTTTGGAATGGATGATGTTGAAACTTGAACATGCTCCGGTTCCTCTCACATCCCCAAGCGGATGCAGTTTGGGACACAATAACTTTTACGGCCATTTTCCACATGTTAGGAGCTTCTACCCCCATACAGTATACCATTCATATGTGGAAAATGAAAAAGAGGGAAATCAGGTTAATAAATAACGACATTGCTACTTCAACTTGAGAAATATGAGTCGCATCGTCGGAAGGTTGAGAGTCCATCGTCGTCCTTGAGGCTTATGTATTTTAGTTTTTTGGTTAAACAATCTGCACTGGTAATTAGACAGGAGCTGGTCCGACTCGTCCATGCCACTCTTTAGAGTGCTCTTTTACTTGACTCGAAGCAACACTTGTTCCTGGACCCGGGTCTTCTCCTCCCAAACCGATACTATCCTTTATTGTAGCATCCTCGGACTTGTTTTGCGGTGGCCATTTGTTGCAGCTGAACCTGATTACGAACACAACTTCTGTTTAGAGCTTCGAACCTTCATGTGGCAGATTATTCCTGCAGTCTGACAACAATTTGCTTCTTCAACCTGACTGTGAGTTGCATGAAAAGCATAGAGCTGCAATGGTGGTGCCTCCCTTGGACGTTGCTTCTCCTGAAGCGCTGCTAGCCATTTTTTGAGAGGAGGGACATGACGACTCCTTCACGGCCCCCATATAGAGCCTCTTCGCAGATTGGAGTCCAACCTTAGTTGGAGGCGTTGGACAAGGTCATGGACCTTCAGGCTTCAGCAAGTGACATCAACGAGTCCGTGGTCCTCCCTTCTCCTTCAATACATACTAAAGATGTTTACCGTTTCTTCGCTTTATCTCGTCTTCTACGCCTATGGTTCCCCCTAGACTATTTCATTGGATCAAGAGGTAGTTGCGCTGGAGGATGTCGTTTGTCAATTCCTTTACCATCGATTGTTATTGGAAGTGACTTGCCCTCATCCTCGTCCACCTCTTCTACTTTAGAGGGGGCAAAGGTGGAAAATGAAATGTCATAGAAATAGAAGATGTTCGCCTAGGGTTGGTAAACGGACCTCAACGATCTCGGCATCAAGGTTCTAAATCTCGATTTTGATTTCGTTTCGGTGACCTTGTATACTGAAATTTCGCCAAAATTTTGGGAAATTTCGCCTAAATTTCGCCGATTTTGGTGGAAATGTCGGAAATGACTCAAAAAGTCATTTTTTCAATTTTTTTGTAAATTAAGTTCTTCCAAATTATTTGAACAATAAATAACTTATAAATATACAATTATGTCATATATATTGCTCATCTATACCCCTTATATTGTACATATCGGTCATATCGACCGTATTGGTTATATTGTACAATATGTTAGATATTGCAAATGGAGTTAATCTAAGTATTTCAAACAATGAAACAATAGATATACACTTATAAGCTTATAGCATACATATCGATCATCTATGACTATGACGGTATGTTACACACCATACTGAACATATCGTTGTTAATACTTAATACTTAATAACAGAGTAACGGTCCTACAACAAGTGAAAAGACTTCACGTAGACTAAATAAGAACATGCACATTAATGATTATTGATTAATGCAATAAAAGATTAAAATATATTACCTGGTGATGTGCTCGGTTCAGAACCAAGAGTTCCGCAGTGGAACTGAATCGCCCCCATTCCTTGTTGTTTCTAATAATGCATCACAGATTCAATGCACTCACAGTAGTTCTCTCATGTCATGTGCGAGTACATGACCTTGTAATCCATCACATACTGCATGTATTAGTGGTCATCGATGCATATGAGTATCCCGAGACGAGGATAAGCAATACTGGATCCGATATCACGAGTGGCACGACGAGGCTGCGAAGTACTGGCTTGAGATCCTTGGGATGACGACGACGGAGTAGGAGAAGATTTCTGTCGAGGGGGAGGAGGAGGTACTAGCGTGTACTCAGGGAAGAAATCATAACTGTCACCACCAAATAAGCTGCCTTGGCTTTGCTCAGGTTGGCTACCTTGGTAGTTCTCACCGTTGTAGCTACTATATCCCACATACCCGATGGCCATCCTCTGGGCGGTAGCATGGAATTAAAAATCGCGCCTCGAGGCGCCCGAGGCGTACGCCTCGAGGCGAGGCGGTCGATTTTGGTACTGAGGCGTACGCCTCAGCTTTCTGGCGTGAGGCGGTCGCCTCGATGGGCGAAAACGCCCTGAGGCGTATGCGCCTTGAGGCGGTTCGAGGCGCAACCCGAGGCGTTTTAATTATATGTGGGTCACGTGAATCGCACGTGACCCACTTAATATGTTTTTCGCCCGACCTAAAGATTGCCCTCTACCGTCTCTCGAAGCCAAAAAAAAAACCTAAAATCGTTCTCTGGCTCCGCCTCCTCCTCCACTACATCGTGCGCCACCGCCGCCTCCTCCCTCGCATCGCCGATCTCGAAAGCAACACCGGAGTCTCCGCCTCCTCTGCATCGTGCGCCACCGCCGCCTCCTCCCTGAGCTCCCTCTGCATCGTGCGCCAGCCGCCACCTCCGCCTGCCTCTACATCTTGCGCAACCGATCTTGCGCCGCCATCTTCATTTCGTAGGTATGCTTCCATGCCCTAATCCGATTACTATGCTGTTGTGATGAAATTAACCCATATAATTGCTGTACACTAAGTCAGTGGATGAAACTAATGGTGGGAACTGTGTAAAATTACGAACCGTGTGATGCAATTACAAAGTTTACAAGGGTTTATTAACCAATATAATTGCTGTACACTGAGTAGGAATATAAAAATCTCTTTATGTAAAGATATTATTTTACATAAATGATTTATAAGTGATGGAAAATTAACCAATATTATATGATGTAAGGGTAAATAAATATGTGTTTTACTCTTAGTCTTGTCAATTTAGAGTGTCGTGCTTGTTTTGTTTTAACTTGGATTGATTGCCTAATATGTGTTCTACTTTTAGTCTTGTCTGTTTAGACTGTTTATATAAATTTCAGAAATACCAAAAGCAAAGAAGAGAGGTGCGAAAGATTCCGAAGGAGGTCGAAGCGACCCTGGATGGAAATACTGTATCCAACTCGAAATGGACAAGTCTACGAAGGGCAAGGGTTATGTTTATGTTCATCGCAATTTCTGTGCTAAGAGGATAATCGGTGGAGTTGCAAGACTCAAGCACCACCTCGCCAAACCGGGAAAAATGTTAAAGCATGCCCAAAAGTTCGAGCTGAAGTATCCAATGAAATGAAGTGTTTGCTAGCAGTGCACGAAGAAAAAAATAGAAGAGCTGTGGAAGAGATGGAGGAGCTTTGCAGAGTGGGGCTTTTGGAATGGAAGAACCTCATGGAAGTAACGATCCTCAAACATGCACAGGAGGATCCAACAGTGTGAAGCAGGTGAGGGGTCCGATGGACTTATTTGTTGGTATGGCCGGCTCGGGAAGTCCAACTATTGGGCCTACAAATGTCCTAGAGAAGCAACATCAAATGACATTGAATGCGTCATGGAAGAAAGAGGAGAGGGCTCGTGTTTGTCGTGATATTGGAAGATTTTTCTTTGAAAATGGATTAGCATTTAATTGTGCAAATAGTCCATCATTTCAACAAATGGTTCATTCTGTTGGTGCATTTGGGAGGGGATTGAAACCTCCAACAACACACGAGTTGAGAACATGGATATTGAAGGAAGAAGTGAATAACATCGACAATGTGATGAAAGCGGCAAAGGCTTCTTGGGCAGAGACAGGTTGTAGTATCATGTCTGATGGTTGGACGGATACAAAAGGTCGTTCACTTATCAATTTTTTAGTGAACAATCCGACTGGGACTTGGTTTTTGAAGTCCATTGATGCATCCGACAGAACAAAGAGTGCACAATTACTATTTTCTCTGCTCAATGATGTAGTTGAGGAGGTTGGGGAAAACAACGTCATACAAGTTATAACCGATAATGCCTCAAACTACAAAGCGGCTGGAAAATTGCTGATGGAGAAGAGACAACATTTATATTGGACCCCGTGTGCCGCCCACTGCATTGATTTGATGCTAGAAGACATTTTGAAATTGCCTTTGCATGCTTCCGTTTTCAAAAAAGCCAAGAGAGTCATCAACTACATCTATGCACATGGTTGGGTTTTGTCCATGATCAGGGCAAAGATTGGGGGAGATTTGGTCCGACCTGCCGTTACCCGTTTTGCTACGGCTTTCTTGACATTACAGAGATTGATCAGTGTTAGGGACTCCCTCGAGTCATTTTTTGCTTCCTATGTATGGAAGAGGAGCCCTATTCTTCCAAGCCCAAAGGGCAAAGTGCATGCAACACAATTTTGAGACGCAAATCTTTTTGGCCCGGCGTTGCCTTTGTGATTAGCACAACCAAACCTTTGGTCATGGTTTTAAGGATGGTTGATTCCGAAAAATATCCCCCAATGGGATTCATTTATGAAGCCATGGACAGAGCCAAGGAGGAAATTGCACATGCATTAGGAAATGAAGAGGAAAAGTACAAGCCATTTTGGGACATCGTGGATGCTAGGTGGGATCGCCAACTTCATACTCATTTGCATGCTGCTGCCTACTTTCTCAATCCCCAATATCACTACGAACCCTCATTTTCCACACACACAGAGATAAAAATTGGATTGTATTCTTGCATGGAGAGGTTGATAAGTGATCCATTGGAGAGGGAGAAAGTAGATCTACAGATAGATGCTTTCAGGAATGCACGAGGCTTGTTTGGATATTCCAATGCTGTGAACACACGCAAGAAAAGGAGTCCAGGTATGTAGATCTCTGATCCTCTAGATCCATTATTCTTTGCTTTTCATGATTGAATTTAACCATATATTATGGATTTATCACCATCATCAGCTGACTGGTAGAGGGCTTTTGGAGATGATACTCCTGAGCTAACCAAGTTTGCCATAAAAAATTTGAGTTTGACATGTAGTGCATCTGGTTGTGAACGCAATTCGAGTTCATTTAATCATGTAGTATTTTGACTTGAGTAGATCATAAACATATGATCTAATTGTATATGTTCTAAGCATGCCCATGTGTATTGACTATTGAGTAGGTACATACGAAGAGGAGAAATCGACTCACACAAGCAAAACTAAATGATTTGGTTTATGTGATGTTCAACTTGAAGTTGAAGCAGAGGGAGATCAAGAAAAAGACTATGGAGGATCCCCTATGCTTGGAAGATGTCGATTCTGGTGATGAGTGGGTTTCAGAGCTCCAGACATGTGAATACAGTGCATATCATGAGCTTGATGCGAATACTCCTCTGGAGGAGGATGTTGAGGAAGCTGATGAACAACAAGATGATTCTCGTAGGAACAAGAGAAAGAAAGGTAAATGCGATGTTAATCTTATTTCATTAGAACAAAAATATAATATACTAACAAATAACAATGGTATTGTATAATACAGGTAAAGCTGTGGTTGATATTGATGACGACGAGGTTCATACTGGAGATGATGTTAGTGATGGAGATGATGAAGAAGAAAATTTAAACTACATGGATGATTCGTTGGATGATCCAATGAGCAGTAGTGGATCAGAGGATGATGCCGATGTTAGAGTTCATGGCAATGACTAGAAGATCTTTACGAGTCTACAAGACAAGATTCAAGAACATGAACTGGCATTTGGCATTCTACTTTTTGAACTACAAATAGGATTTGAATTTTAGAAGTTGGAACAAATTGTGTTTTGTACTCTCTATTTTGTCTTGTGTTTAATTCTAACATTTGATACACTGATCGTCTATGGGTTTAACTTTAAGACAACGATGGATTGCATTAGAATTCCTTTACTTGCTTTATGCTTCTAGATATGTGTTATTGTATTGCTCTCTTGAGATTTATATACTAGAATATGTTAGATTAGTAAATTTTTTGGGGAAAACTGAGGCTTACGCCTCGAACGCCTCGAGGCTACGCCTCGCCTCGATTCTGGTGGAACCGCCTCGTTCCGCCTTTCGTTTTTTAAAACCTTGGGCGGTAGCTCAAGTCTGGCTGGAATTGGGACCGGCATGGTGCAGCAGTGGTGACTTCCTCTCTTTTTGGGATTCGGCCCATGCCAACCTACATAGACCTCGGAGGGAGCGGATTATCCCGATGGCCATCCTCTGGGCGGTTTGGAGGGGAAGAAACAACCTTCTTTTTTCGGGCCAACGTTTTTACAAAGAAAATGTGTGTGTTAGTATATCGGTTGCTTGACGACTGGAATCTGTAATGGGTGGGGTACGGTCCTTGTTGACTCGGTTGTTCCTGTTATCTTTTTCTTTCGTTTTTAATATATTTTGGGGCGGACACCACTGAGTGTTTCCCCCTACCTTTCAGATTTCAAAAAAAAAATCCCACATACCCACTGTAACCATATGAATATGATGGAGGTGCATACGCTTGAGGAGGAAGAGGTCCAGGAGGAGGAGCATGAAAGAATTCTGGGAAGACGCCAAATGATCTCTCATTGTTCGACGATCCATATTCGCCCAGGGGACTTGGTGTTCCTCCACTATATGGGCTGTGAATGTCCATGCAGCTCAAAGAACCTATAGATGATATCAAATCGTCCATGTAGCTGTTGGTTGGACGATGGCCTCGACCGTATGCGTCGTAATCCATAGGTCCTGGACCCAGACTTGGAACAAACTGTCCATGTGTGTTCCTCTGTTGCTCCATATACTCACGCCCTGCGTGGAGTCCTTCCTCGAATCTTGTATCTTGTTGTCCACGACCACCCCCTGTTGATCCACCTGAATATGTTTCCCCATCATCACTAGATCCACCACGACCGTCATCATCATCATCATCATCATCTCCACTGTCATCCTTTGATTTGGATTTGGAACTAGTGGAGAAAATTTCATCAGCAACCGCATCAACCTCGGCCTCCAACCCTTCAAGAGGGTCCGTAATCCGTTCGGATCTAGCAGATAGTCACCTACATTTGCCCCCATTTATTGGCTTATATTCTCATTTGGTCTTCCACCCAGTTGATCGAGAACAGGAGCACCATTGGAATTTATCCACCTCCGGAGAACATCTTCATCAGCATCTTCATCGCGCATCTTGAAAATGTATGCAAGATCAATAGGATCTGTGTAGTCCTCTTTGTCCTGACCCTCCCTTGCATGTTTCATCTTCAACCTCAAGTTGTAGTGCACGTAGACAAGATCATGGAACCTCTGTTCTCCCAATCTGTTTCGTCTCTTCAAATGGATTAAGTTGAATGTGCTCCAGTTCCTCTCACAGCCATCGGCGGATGCGGTTAGACAACACTTTCACTACCACTTTTCATAGGTGGGGAGCCTACATCCCGTACAGTAACCACAATTCGTCTGCGAAAAATTCAAGTGAAGATAAATCAATAATAGTAGTACATCACTACACATTCAATGTACTTTTTTATCTTCGTCCTTACCAGGAAAAGTACTGCCCCGTCCATTTACCTCAGTAATTCGACCAAAGGATCTCAAGGCATCCTTAAAGTACTTCACCTGCACATAGGTTGAAGTCATAAATTGTTACATAATAGTCTTAAAGAATATTTTGTGTCACAATCTAACTCCAAAATCAAGATTACCTCGTTCATGCACAAGGTTTATGTCTTCTTGTCCTTAAAGAGCTTCTCCACCATAATTTGTACAACTGCTAAAAGGTCAGCATTTGTACCAAGACTATTCTTATACTGGTACTTAGGATTGAAGTAATAAACTGGACACAAACAAGTACAATTACTATATTCTAAAGTGCTATAAAAATGGAAAATTAATTAGGCTATTACATAATACATATCAGTCTTGTGAAGAGGATGTGAAAGCATCTTGGACCATCGCTCGTCTATGATGTCCAACCATGCTTCGAATCCTTTTCCAACTGCTTCTCTGACCTTCTCTCTCATGCAATGCATTGCCTTGTAGATCACTCCCATGATGGGCTTCTTATCGCTGTCTACGATATGCAATGCAGAAACAATTGGATCCATGATCTTCGTGACTCGAGTCACGTCATCCCAAAAGTGGAGATCATTGATCAATGTCTCCACTTTCCGTCCTCCTTCAGACCGAACTTCAGGAACCTCGAACCATTCACCTTGGCAACACATGATTTTCAACTCTGTCTTTTGTTGTTTCAGGCTTTGCAATGTTATAAAATTGGTTGTAAAGCGTGTGATGCCGGGTCCCACCAGTTTACCATTGCACATCCGCCTCATCAACGCCATCACTTTGGAATGGTTGTAAATGAATGTGGTGATCGTTCGTGCTTGCTCCACCACCCTTGAGACGAGCTTCCTCTTGCTGAAGTCCTTCAGAATTAAATGAATACACTGTGCAACACATGGTGTCCAAAAAATACCGTAGTTACTAGACTTCATTATTGTTTCACCTGCTTTCTTGAAGTTGCTGCCATTATCCGTGACAATCTAGACAATGTTCCCAACATCTTTGATGATGTCCTCCATCAACTTCGGCATGTACTTGTGATCCTTTACATGTTCAGATGCATCAATAGATTTCAAAAAAATTGTCTTTCCATCGCAGTAAATAAGGAAATTGATGATCTGCTTGCTCGTATAGCTCGTCCACCCATCGCACATCAACGTTATCCCATACTCTGGCCATCTCCTCCTCAGCTCGGCGATGTACTCATTCATCTCCTCCTTTTCCATCCCAAGATATTTGTTCATTATCTCGTAGGATGTGGGAGCCTTCACTCCCGTTCCTGCTGCAACGATCTCATCAATGGCATGTTGGAGAAATGACCCGCTAGCAACGTTGGCAGGAATGCTCTCCCCAAAGAAGAGCTTGCTGATGGCCTTTCCCACCCTCTCCTGTGCATTGCTGAACATGCCCTTCACCGTCTTCTACCTCGGATCCTTGCTTGGTTTGTACTGCATGAATCCGCTCCTCGTCAAGAAGGGCTCAATTTCCTTCCCCTTGTGTTTTTTGGTGGGTGGTGGTACTGCCGCACCTTCATAACCATTCCTACTGTCACCTGCACCATAGAAGCTGCCTCGTGCACCATCGGGTTCTCTCCTTTCGAACTCACACCTTATTGATTCTTTTGTTGCCCTCATATATACCCTCCTCTCCGCTGTAGTCTGAATGTCAGCAGGGTAGACAAAGTCATCGTTGTTTGAATCTGAGAAGACATTGAATACTTTCTCAAACATGAACTCTTTGAATTGTTCATCCCTTCTTATCCTCTCTGTATCGCTATCTTTCTTCCCGTCCAAGCTGACCTTCACCTTGTCCCTCACATCTTTGGGACAACGCGTGCACTTGGTAACATTTTTGTTATTGCCAACAAGATGTTGCTTCATCCTCGTGATCCCCCCTCCTCTCAACTTCTTCCCATAGAAATTGCATTGTGGTTTGCCTTTGTTACCATCAAGAGTGGAGGCATACCTTTAACCAACGTCCCCACTGAAACCCCCTATGATCCTCAGAACTGTCAGATCTTGATCCGGAATTTATGATGATCACCGAATTTGAGAAAATTGAAGAACAATCATTCATTAGCCATACGATGCGAACAATTAAGAATTAGCTAATTATTTTATGTTTTAATTTTCGGAATTAATATATTTAAAATTTCCAATACCTAATATGCACAAAGTCGTAAAATCTTGGTGTTTGAAATTGAAAGTATACTCTTAATATTCAGGTTTTCACAAAAAATAACTTACATCTATACATTAGGGCTTTAGATCTAACAATTAGTGGACCATTTTCGAGAAAAATCACCTAAGAGAAACAAAACATATAAAAAAATGCATAGATTTAAGGTTTGATTTTTGGAATTACTCAATTTTAAAATTTCATTTATAAAAAAAATCTGAAACATTTTTCTATGTCCAAAACTTAAGATCCGAGTTTATCCTTGAAGAACTCATCATGATTCCACATTAAAATACAAAAGCCCAATTTTCTCTTCCATAGATCTCACAATTGTTTCCAAAGTACGCTTTACTATATGTTATACATGAGATCCGAGTAAACACATTCATACCTCATCATTATTGTGCATTAAAACGCAAAACCCCTAATTTTGATCTCCAAAAATCAAGCTATATATTCAAAATCTCCAAAAGAACACAACACTAAGCAGGATCAATATCTTAGGAACAAAAACGCTAAAAAATGAAGAACTTAATGAAGATTTGATCAATTTTGGCTTACCTTGAAGAAAAAGGTGAAATAAGACCTTGGAGAACATTGAAGAAGCAAAACAACCGAGCGTCTATCGAAATGGGCAAATTTCGACTGACTTCGGTCCATCTCGACAAAGTTGGGATTTTTTAATTCCAGATTCACCTTTTTGGGCGAGATGACCCGAAATCTCGCAGAATATCTCGCGAGATTTCAGGCGAAATATGAGAAGTCGACATGTATAGAGGTTTCAATATATCCAGCCCATTGAAATCGAAATTTCCACGATATTTCGCCGAAATTTTGCGAGATTTAGAGCCATGCTCAACACATAAGGCCCAAGTAATATTGGTAATGGGCGTGGTCTCAAATTCAGGAGCAAATTTGTTTTCTTAATGAAAGTTTTGACTTGAAATTTGAGAGGTCAGGGCAATCTAGAGAAACCGAGATCGATTGGTGCTCTTTTGAAAGATTGTTGTGATATTGTATTGCTGCAAGAAACAAAACACTCTACTTGTTCCAGCTTCGTGGAGTTCTTTGGATGCTGGTTCTCTGTCGGAGCATAGGAGTGTGTGGGGAATGGTCATTGCATGGAAATACTCTTTTTTCTATTATCTCAGAAGTTAGGGGCTAACATGTTCTGACAATGCTGTTGGAGAGTATAAGGTTTGAAATCTCCATTTTGATTCCATTTCAGCCCCCTTCTGGAAATGAAAGTTTCATTGAAATTTTGGGAAAGTTCGACGATTTCGATGGAAATATTGGAAATGGCTCAAAAAGTCAATTTTGCTATTTTTCGCAAAATACTCTTATATCACACATATCGCTCATTTATACGCCTTATATCACACATATCGCTCACATCGTTTTTAATGTTGATTGCTGACTGATAGATATTGGAAATGAAGTTTATCCAAATTCTTTAAACAGTAAATAACTTACAAATATATACTTATATCATACATATCGATCATATATGACCCTTATATAGCATATATCGATCATCGAACATATTGTTATTATTGATTGCTGACTAGTAGATATTGGAAATGAAAACAAAATAGCTAAGTTAACCACACTTAGAACACATCTTTTGTTCATAAAAATAGATGAGACATTTGATTCTAAAATATAGATGATGATTAATGGGACAATGTCGTCATATATGTTATACACATGCGTATATGTTTAGAAAAATGTCGATAATGATTAATGAGACATTGTCAGCAACTACAACGGTCGAGGCGTAAGCCTCATTTTATGTAGGAAAATATGCACAAAATGCAATTAAACATATCTACATATATTATAAAATCACAAATTTAGACATTCCTTAACATATTCACCGTATATGTCATAAACATGACAACACATAATATTCTTTGCATGATTTGCTTTGAAGCCTAACTCGTATTGTCATCCATATATAATGCAAAGCTTATTATGACCTCCATTGCATGGGGAATAACACACACACATATATATTGTCAGGCTTTATATTCTAACCATCCAATTTGCTAAACCATGTTGAAGAACCGTCGCATGCACCCCTGTCGTACCATACCCTACCAACACATGGAAATTAGAGAGGCTAAAAGAGCAAGTTGGGTGGAAGCAGAAACAAAGATCCGTAGACTTGATGGGTTAGAAGATTTTAGAGACCTTGCAACAGACGAGCTTAAAGAGAGAGAGAGAGAGCAACATCATAAAAGTAATCGAGATCGAAGAAAAAATCGAGTAACTGAATGAAAGCAGTGATTGTGTCTTACATGGTTCAAATAAGGTGATGCTAATACTGCGTACTTCCACAGGGTTGCCAGCGGACGATGCTGCCATGATCTGATTTGATCTATTGAGGTGGACAAAAGGAGGGTGGAGGGCGATCGAGAAATGGGGCAGGCGATCGAAGAGCATTTTCATGTTTTATCACGGAGATCTAATGGTAAACCGTGGAGGTGGACATGCCTGGGGGCGACCTAACTCTCTGAGCAACATGCGAACTATGTGGTTTAAAGTTTTACAATGGAGGAGGTTAAAGTCGCCTTCTGGAGCGTGAATGCAGATGGTGCGCCTGGACCTGATGGTTTCCCTGTCTTCTTCCTGTCTTCTTCTTTCGGGAATTCTGGTGTTTGGTCAGGAGGGAGTTTGTGGAGGTCGTAGAAGAGTTTGCTGGAGGTAATGCTAATTTTGAGAGGATCAACAAGGCTCTCATTATTCTCCTCTCGAAGGAGTCATCTGAGAGGGTGGAGGACTTCCGTCCAATTTCCCTTTCCAAGGCAATTTACTTAGTAATTGCAAATGTATTAGCAAACAAACTGAACAAGGTTATGGATTACATTATCTCACCTCTCAAGTCAGTGTTTGTACTATGAAGATATATTAGCGTAGTTTGGCCATGGCCACCGAGATCATAGCAGATTGGAAGAGACGATGCGTAAGGAGATTTATGTTGAAGATGGATTTCTCCAAGGCATAGGAACACTCAATTGGCATTTTCTTTGGGTGGCAATGGCGAAAGGGGGGTTCCCAGATACTTGGATCTCTTGGATGAAGCATTGCCTCACCACAACATCTTATTTGATGCTTGTCAACGACTGACCTGAGGGGGTTTCTTTCATCCAGAGTATAAGACATGGCTGCCCTCTTGCTCCTATGCTTTTGTTATCGCCGCTGTTGTCCTGTCTTGTACGGTACATCAGATGTTGCACCGTGGTGTCATCGCATGCTTTTCTCTTGAAGATATCTGTGTTCCCCTCCTACAGTATGTAGATGACACTGTCTTCATTGAATGTGGCAGAGCGGAATCTAGAGGGATGACTGCAACCCTCGAGATCTTCGGGGAGCTTTCTAGGTTAGTTCTCAATCATAGCAAATCTACTGTTATTCCTTTTGGTTGAAATCAGAATTGGAGGCATAAGCTTGTAGTAAGGAGTTGGGTACAGAATGCGGATCTCTGCCGATCTGTTACCTTGATCTACCTTTGACTAATGGGAGACTTAGAATGGCCGATTGGCTTATCATTGAAAAAGTGAAGCGAAAGCTGTCAGGTTGGAGGGCGACTATCTTATCATGTGGAGTTCGTCTCGTGCTTATAAAGGATGTTCTCTCGGTAATTCCTGTGTTCTTCATGTCATCGCGCCTCTTCTCTTCTGGTATCCATCATCGGCTGAAGATGATCATGCGGGGATTTCTCTAGGGCAAGTTCGGCCAAGATGGATCATAAGTTCATTTAGCAGATTCAGAGACTGTTTCGCTCCCAAAGATGGTGGGCGGTCTTGGGATTTCCTGTCTAAGGACCATGAATGAGGCCCTTCTTCTCAAGTGGGTTGGCAGGATTTGGGGTAGAAGCGAGGATTTATGCTGCATACATATTCGTCGTGTCTATGTCGTTCGAGCTCAGGACAACTTACCCCGTTATCAACTTACTTTTCCTTGGCCTTTTAGAAAGGAATCATATCAGTAATGCCACAGTTTCCGGATCTTTTTCGACAAGTTCTGGGTAATAAGGGCTCTTTTGCTTTCTGGTCGGACAACTGGATGGATAGGGGTCATTTTTCAATTCATCTTCGCTCCTCTTTGCTTTAGCTGCGGACTGAGATGCACATGTAGATTGCTGGATCGATGGGAGTTGGATGCCTTCGTTTTTGACAGATTTCTTAGACCAACATTTTAAAGGACTTGCTTAATCTTTTGGATTCCTTGAGTCTTGTAGACGACCCATCTAATAAGAGAGACCATTGGGTGTTCAAAGATAAAATGTGCTCGGTGAAGTGTGCATTTGAAGCAGTGGACAAATCACCACCTCCAGTTGCAAACACTCTGATTCGTGACTGCAATTTATTTGGGGTTAAAACTTCCAAGTAGAATTAGCATTTTATTATGGTTATTGAGACTAAAGCGAATCTCGACGAGGAACCGTTATGCAAGGCTCTTTATATTTGTCTCCAGTTCGTGCCCCCTACATGACTTGCAGATAGAGATTGTGGAGCATCTTCTTTCGTTGTGGAAATCGTCCCCTATTTGGCTGGAGACAGGCTTAGACTGATCGAGCCTTCACAGTACATGTACTTTCTGGGATTCTTTACATGCTGCAAAACATCGCCCCGAGAGGAGCTTCTTCTGACGGTAGCAATTATTTAGGCGTTGTGGCTAGTTAGAAAAGGTGTACTCTTTGCTTATCAACATTTTTATCTTCATAATGTAATTTCTCATGCTAAGACTTTTCTCGAGTCGTGCCTACTGTAAATCTTTCAATTGCTTCTCTTTTAATATATTTGAGGCGGACACCATAGCGTGTTCCCTTCCTTTTTGACTCAAAAAAGCTTTCTCCCAGGGGCCACTGATAGACCTTGGAAATGGTCAGGTCTAGGGGCTTTGTTGTTGTCTGAGCAGCATATGCACCCCTTGACTCAAAGCATCACTTTGGAGGAGGTCAAAGCCATGGTTTGCACTTAAATGCCGACGAGGCACCTGGCCATGATAACTTCCCCATTTTCTTCTTTCGGGAGTTCTGGACTCTGGTAGACAAAGAGGTAGTGGAGGCTGTTGAGTTCACAAGTGACAATGCAAGTTTCAACTGTATGAACATGACTCCTTTTCCTCCTCCCAAAGAAGGAAACTAGAAAAGGCATCGTGTTTGGCCTTCTCTGGAAGGTGGATTTGTCAAAAGCATATGGTACTGTTGACTGGGCGCTTCCTTTAGGCGGCACTGGCGAGGTGGGGTTCCTCCGATGTTTAGATTTCGTGGATGAAGAGATGTATGACCACATCATCTTACTTGGTACTTGTAAATGGTCGTCCTGAGGGGGGTTTTTCCTCCCGCAGAGAGGGGTGAGGCAAGGATGTGCCTTGGACCCTAGGCTGTTCGTTATTGCTGTAGATGTACTAGCATGTATGATTGGTCAAGTGACATAACAGGGGGTGACCGCTGGTTACTCCATTGGGGGCATCTCTGTTCCTTTATTTCAGCATGATGATGACACCATCCTGTTTATTGGAGGCAAGTGAGAAGAGGCAAGGGTGATGGCTCTTTGGTGAATTGTCTAGCCTTAACCTTAATCGTCGTAAGTCAACTGTGATCCCTTTTGTTATGTCTGAAGATGAGGCGTTGTCCTGTGTAGAGGAAGTGGGGACGGAGCATGAGTCCTTGCCAATTTGTTACCCGAGGTTCCTTTTACCTGTGACAGGCGTAAATGCTCTGATTGGCTCCTTGTCATTGAGATGTTGGAAAAAAATTGTCTGGATGGAAGGTGGCTATTCTTTCTAGATGTGATGGATTGGTGCTCGTAAAGGCTATCCTTACAACGATTCCTGTATTCTTCATGTCCTTTCGTTTCCTTCTAGTTGGAATTTGTCGTCGCATTGAGATGATTATGCGAAGATTTTTCTAGAGTAAGTTTAGTCATGATGGTACCGGTATGCATTTGGCCAACTAGGACATGGTCACGCTCCCTAAAGTGGATGGGGGTCTGGATGTGGCTCTCCTCGAAACAATGAACAATGCGTTGCTTTTAAAACGGGTCTCCATAATCTGTGGCAACAATAAAGACTTATGTTGCAGACTCATTTGTCGTATCTATGTCATCCTTACAAAGGTAGTTTTGCCATTTCAACCCCATTTTGCTCTTCGGCTTTTTGGAAGGGCTTCAGTTCTTTGATATCACAACTCTCTATCCTCTTCCGACCTATCCTTGTTGATTGTCAATCTTTTGCTTTCTGGATTGATGACTGGATTAACGACAGCCTGCTGGCGTCCTGCTTCCCACGACTCTTCGCTTTAGTTGCAGGTCGGGATACAAGGGTGACCGATTGTTGGATGAATGGTTGCTGGTCGCCTTCTTTTGTATCGTTCTTCTCTGATCAACAACTGGAAGATTTTCTTCAACTACTAGATTCTCTGAATTTTTTATCTGGTCCGGAGGGAGGAAGAGATCAATGGACATGGAAAGATGGAGATTTCTCGATAAAACATGCTTTTTTTTGACTAGAAAGGAAGGGGGAGCCCTCTCAAGGCGGGAGTCACCACACCAAAAATTCATTAAGTATTAAAAGGTACATCAGATAGAGATCCAGAAATTGTAGACAACATTACAATGAGCGATTGCATTTTCCCAATAGAAACGCTGCCCCTTGAAAATACGGTCATTCCTGCCAAGCCAGATAGCCCATAAAACGACAAAGGGCCTGGACACATCCTCAGAGGACCCAAGCCCACCGAACGGATAGACCTCCAGAAAGGACCCATGCCGGAAGTCTGGACCCAAGAAATCCCCGCAGCATCCCAAACCTGTGCCGATGTCCTGCAACCGAAGAAGATGTGGTCCGCATCCTCCACCTCCTCCTCGCATCTGTCACACTGCAGGTCCGCCGTACCCATAATCCTCCCCCTCCTCACCTTATCACACAGGCGGTTTCTCCTAAGGCACCAAAGGAAGACTTTGACCCGAGTAGGGATCTTGGCCGCCCAAATAACTTTCATGTCCGCGCAAAGGTCTTCATCAATTTCCATTGTTACAGCTCTCAACTTCCGGTACGCTAACTTCACAGAGAACTTACCATCAGCCCAGACGAAGTGGTCAGGGTCACCACTCATCTCCCCCACAGAGGGAAGCTCAGATAGTAGCCGCAGAAAGTCCTCCATTCTCTGATCCGAGAGATCGGAATGAAACCTCGGAGCCCACGATCCCGAATCAGACACCTCGGCCACACGCACCCCTCTGTCTGCATCCAAAGCCACCAGCCTAGGGAAACGGGTGGCCAGCACCCCCTCCGCAGTCCAATCATCCTACCAGAAACGGAACCGGAGGCCACTCCCCAATCTCCGACGGAGGAAGGGCACAAGCCCAGGAAGTACAACATGAATACCCAACCATAAGGGAGACTCATGACGTATCCTCTGAGCCACCAAATCCCCAGCGACACCATAGATCGATCTCAGCAGACGTAAAACCAAAGAGTCGGACTTGCCCCATATCCGCACCGCCCACTTCGAAAGCAAAGCTTTGTTCATCAGCTCCACATCTCGAATATTAAGCCCCCCCTCCGAGACTGGCACCGCAACATCCTTCCAGGCGACCAGGTGGAGCCCCTTTCCCGTTTGTTTGCCATCCGACCAGAAGAAAGCTTTCATCAGAGCCTCCACCTTCCTTCTCACCCCAACAGACATCAGTCTCGTGGAGTAGAAAAACATCGGAATGGCGGACAGAACATGCTTCAGCAGGGTAAGCTTCCCACTCTTGCATAGAGTGGTCGCCTTCCAGCCCTCAAGCCGCTCTTCCAACCTCCGCACCACACAGTCCCAATCTGACTTTCTCAATCTGCCCGCAATAAGAGGTAGCCCTAGATAGTTAATCAGCAAGTGTCCCCGGGGGCATCCCGCCCACTCCGTGAGCCTGTTGCACTCCTCATCATCCATCGCGAACGGAACCATCACCGACTTCTGCCTATTGATCATCAAGCCGGACAAGCAACCGAACAGATCTACCAAAGTAACTGCATTGTGATTATGCTCCTCCGTCCCGCCCAAAAATATCAGCGTGTCATCAGCATACTGCAACACCGGGATGGAGATATCCCCAAACCTGAAACCCTCACACCACCTCTCCTCAACCGCCCGCTGAAACAAGACGACCAAACAGTCTGCGGCAAGCACTAACAGTAAGGGAGCGAGTGGGCAACCCTGAGTCACGCACCCCCATCTGCGGCTGGAACTACCCACCCTCCGGCCTTCCAGTTCCATTAACCAGCACTGCACACGAACAAGTAGTGACACATCTCTTGATCCAGCCAATCCACTCCTCTGGAAAACCCCTTCTCTGCATCGATGTCCAAAGAAACTTCCAACTGACACAATCGTAGGCCTTGACGTAGTCGATATTCCAAACGGCACATTTCTTTGCCGACCTCTTCCACTCAAGACAAGCCTTCGACGCGGCCACGATCCCATCCGCCATGCACCTACCAGGGATAAATGCGGATTGGGCAGGTAAGACCACAGAATCCAAGACCGCTCTGAGCCTGCTCGCAGCACCTTGGACACAATGAGATAAATGCCATTCGATATAGAGATAGGCCGAAAGTCTCCAACCTCCACCGGATTCTCCTTCTTGGGCAGCAGAAAGATCAAGGCCCTGTTAACTTTCTCAAAACCTCGGTTGGCGTGCCTGAACTCATCCAAAACCTCCATAATATCACCCTTCAGTAGCTCCCAGAACTCCCGGTAAAACGAAATGGAGAAGCCATCAGGACCAGGAGCCCCGTCCCCATTTAGATCCCAAACTGCTCTGCGGACCTATTCCTCAGAAAAGGCGGCCACCAACGCCTCAGACTGCGCTCCAGATAAAGATCCAGCCCCCATACCAGTCCAACCCCAGCCGTCTTCCCTCCTCACCTTCCTGAAAACCCTCACGAAGTGCTCCCGCAATGCTGCCCCTATGTTCTTCTCGCCCGACACCGATCGCCCACCCACCTCCAACTCATGCAGGAAGCTCCTTCTCCTTCTCCCAGACGCCACAGAGTGAAAAAAGCGCGTGTTCGCGTCACCTTCCCTTAGCCATTTCTGCTTCGATCTCTGCTGCCAGTGGACCTCCTCTTTCCTGTCCTCCAGGTACACGGCCTCCAGCCACGCGGCCCGCTCCTACACCTTGGCTGGCGACAACCCCCGTTCATCCTCCAACCCATCTCTAACCTGTTAATCCCCGCCTCAGCCTCTGACTTGACCTCCCTTCGCCGCCACGCGACCTCCTTCCCAAACGACGTCAGCAACCGCCTAAGGGATGCTAGCTTTACCGCGAATCGTGACACCGCTGACCCTTTCCCCACGAAGTTCTGCCAGTGCTCAGTGATCAACTCCCGGAAGCCATCATCCAGCAACCAATTCTTCTCGAACCGGAAAAAGAAGCGACTCTGCCGGACCTCGCCGGAGCTTCAGAGAATGGGAGTGTGATCCGATAGCGTCCTCGGAAGCGCCCATGCCCTCGCCTACGGGAAGGCCTCCCCCGCCTCTACGGACATCAGAAACCTGTCAAGTCTGAACCCTGATCTCGAATTCCTCCAAGTGAATTTGCACCCGGCCGCATCCACTATAGATAGCCCCAGAGAATTGGCTACCTCCCTGAACTCCCTGGATCCCAAATCAGCATCCCCGGCATCCCCCAGCCTGTCACCCGGAAGCAAGGTGACATTCAAGTCACCACCAATGATCCAGACCGCGTCTCCCACCTCCTGCGCCATGTTTGCCAAATCTGCCGCCAAAGTACGATCCTCCCGCCTACAAGGACCATATATATTTGTGACACAAAAGCAACATCTATCCGCTCTCTGACGCAGTTGAATCGTCAGCGTGAACACGAACACGTGGGACCTCAACAAGTCGAAGGAATCAGCACGCCACCCAGAAATGATACCCCCCGACGCTCCATCAGCCCCAGTCGCCACCAGCTCGAAAACACCTCCCCTACTGAGCTCCCGACGCAAAGAATCATCCAGCACCTACAACTTTGTCTCCTGAAGCAAGACAATGTCTGCCGCCGCCTCTCTCACCAGGTTCACCACCCCAAGCCTCTTATCGGGACGACCCAATCCCCTAACATTCAGAAAGAGCATCTTCATAAAGACACCTGAACCGCCTTCTTATGCGGGGGAATGGCCCCCAACCTTCGAACCAAGCCTCTATCCAATGCGGCAAACATGTTTCGCACTGGCACAACGGCAGGAGAACCCTGAGAGTCGGCCTTCGACGGAGAATCAGCAGCCAAGGCTGCCCGGAGCGCAGCCCTCGCCCCCCTCCCAGACCCCCTTGATAAAACATGCTTGTAGGACAATGACAAACCGGTAGCTCCATCAATGGATTTTTTAGCCAGTGACTGCAACTTTATTTGGGGTCTCAAGGTGCCAAGCCGTATTAGCGTTTTCTTATGGCTCCTGCGGAGAGGACGCATTTGACCAGAGACTGTTGTTCTAGGATCTTTACAGGAGCAACTCAGACTTGTCCGCTTTGTGATGATGAAGTAGAGACAATCAACCATTTATTCTTCTCTCGTGAAAAGACATCTAGGGTGGCAAGAAATTGGTCTTTCATGGTCGAATTTCCAAAACCTTCGGAATTTTTGGGATGGTCTTTATATGAATAAGCATCAGCCAATGAGGAACTCCTCCTGAGAGCTGTTATTTTTGCTTTTTGGTTAGCAAGGAATGCAATCTGCATTTTTATGCAGAAAATGTAGTTTTTGGTATTAGGACTTTACTGGAGTCTTGGCCACTATAAGTTCCCCTTCTTTTTTTGATTTAATATATATGGGGCATACACCTTAACGTGTTTCCCTCTTTTTCAACTTCAAAAAAGAAAGAACTCCTTAACCCGTCTCGCCCGATGTTAATCCTTATCATTCTTCTCCACCCCAAGCTGTCATTTGCGAGCCCCTTAACATCCTTGGGACAACACATGCACTTGGCAACATTCTTTTGTTGCCAACAAGATGATGCTTCATCACAATAATCCCTTATCCTCCTAGTCTTTTCACATAGAACTTATATTCTGATTTGGATTTATTGCCATCTAGTGCAGTGGCATACCTCCAACTAGTTTTCCTGCTGTCCCTATGACTCTCAGATGCCTCAAATCCGAATCGGAGTTTGAGCCTGTGATGTTGATTTAATCGAGCGAAACTTGCAAAGAAAATTAGATAACAACCATACATAAGATACACAATATGAATGATCGATTATTTTCTACTAATTTTTAGGTTTAGTTTTTGGATTTATAAATTTCTAATATTTAAAAGTAGATCTTTCAACATGAATTTGAATAGAATCCATGTAGCTGACCCCACTTATTAGTGGGAGAAGTCTTTGCCATTTTTATAAATGTCTAAATTTTAAAATATACATAATACCTAAAGTCCTGAATAAATAGTGTTTAACATAATCTAAAGCTTCTATGTTACAATTTGTAAGAGAAATCATTTTAAATCTAGGATTGTGATAATATTAGAAATCAATCAATATAGACCATTTTAAGCTTAGGGATGATGCAATAATATTGAATAAATAGTTTTAAATCATTTTAAGCCTTGAATAATAGTGAAGAAATCCATCAAGCTTTGCAACGCTATACAAAATGGTTGCAAACCTCTTGATCCCAAGCCTGACAAGTTCTCCATTGCACATCCTCCTATTTAAAGCCAAAACTTTCGAATGGTTACATATTAATATAGTGATCGCCCGTGCTTGATCTAATCTACCACATTTGCCACAAGTTTCCTCTTGCTAAAGTCCGTCAAGATTAAGTGGATGCAATGTATAGCATACAATGTCTAAAAAGTATGTAGTTGCTAGAAGACATGATTGCTTCACCACCTTTCTTAAAATTTGATGCTAATGTCTGTGACTATCTGCACGATGTTCTCTTTACCAAGCTCTTTGATAACTGTTACATTAGCTTTAGCATATACTTAAGATCTTTCACATGTGCAGATGCATTAACTAATTTCAAGAAAACCATGTTTCCATCATAGTATACAAGGAAATTGATGATCTGCATGCTTGTGTAACTTGTCCAACCATCACACATCAAGATCACCTCGTACTCTGACCATCTTCTCTTCAACTCCCTAATGTATTCGTTCATCTCTTCCTTCTCCATTGCGAGATACTTGTTTGTGATCTCGTATAACGTGGGATCTTTCAGTCTCGCTCCTTAAGCAACAATCTCATTAATTTCGTGTTGCAAAAAAGGTCCATTAGTAATGCTTGCAAGAATGCTCTCTCCAAAAAATAACTTGTTCATGACCTTTTGTCACTCTTTCCCAGTCATTCGAAACCATGCCTTTGCCACCAACACCATAGAAATCGCCTCGAGCACCATCAAGGTCTTGCCTCTCAAATTCACTCTTTAGTGATTTTTGTGTTTCCATCCTGTATGTCATCCTCTCAGCTGGGATATGAATAACGACATGGTAGACAAAGTCATCAGAATCTGATAGAACATTGAACTCCTTCTCAAACATGGACTCCTTGAATTCCTCATCCCTTCTTGTCCTTTGTTGATCCTTATCCTTCTTTCTTTCCAAGTTAGCCTTCACGGCAATGCGTGCACATGGAAACTTTCTTGTTGTTGCCAACAAGATGATGCTTCGACCTAGTAATCTCCCCTCATCAGTCTTTTCCCACAGAACTTGCATTCTAGTTTGGATTTATTGCCATCTGGTGCAGTGGTATGCTTCCGACCAATCTTCCCATTGTCTCTTTGACCCTCAGAAGCCTTGGATCCCGAAATCGAATTGTGAACCCGCGATGTTGATTTTCTCGAGCGAAACTTGCCAAGAAAATTAGAAAACAACCATGCCTAAGACACACAATATGAATTTCAATTATTTGCTACTATTTTTTAGGTTTAATTTTTGGATTTATAAATTTCTATTTTTTAAAATACAAATAATACATAAAGTATTGAGTAAATAGTGTTTAACATAATATCCAAGTATCTATGTTATAATTTGTAAGAGAAATCATTTTAAATCTATCCCCCCGGTGCCCCTCTTGAAACATAACTCTTCCTAATATCTTAGAATATACATCGAGAACAATCACACATGAGTTACAGTTCGTGGAGTTTAGCTCTCTCGACGCAATTGGCACAGCCGGAGGGTCTATCATTTCTTGGAAGGAGTCCAGTTTCTCTCTCATTTTAGACGTTAAGGAGATATTCGTACAATCTGTAATACTATAGAATCAATTTAACGACTCTACCTTATTAATCTCTTCTGTATACATGCCCATTTTAGCTGCTCATCGTGAAGATCTTTGGGCTGGCATTTGCAATGTTAGAGAAAGATTCCCAACACATGCTTGGCAAATTGGAGGAGATTTTAATGTATGTCTTCTTTCGATGAATTGTCCGCGTCTTCGGGGTGCGCAAGATCTGGGTTCAAATGATAGATGACCTTGAATTGGAAGTGGTGGATGTTACAAATACGAAGGAGTTTTAGTTGTCGAAGTTAATCTGTATCGAAGACACGAGGGACCTAATTTTAGGTGTCGAAGTTAAACTGTATCGAAGACACTAGGGACCTAATTTCGCTTGAAGTACTGGAGAGAACAATGTGGCACAAAATCATTACAGAAGAGGACAAGAAACAATATATGGAGTGGTGGCAGAGATCCAGGCAGACTTGACTCAAGGAGGGTGATGCGTTGATGCTAACACAAAATTCTTTCATAGAATGGACTGTGAAAGTAGGAGAAATAACTTAATCAAGCACATGCTGATAAATGATAGACGAGTTGAAGGGGATTGAAAGATGGGGAGCGCGCTCTTGCAGATTACTTCCGTACCTTCTCTTGTAGGGTGGAGACAAGACCTTAGAGATGGACGGATAGAAGGATGCTGTCATTAGAGGGTCAACTCTCTGATCACTTGATACAAGGTACCACGATTGAAGAGGTCAAAGCAGCAGTTTGGGGGGATAAGCACATATGGAGCTCTTGGTCTAGATGTTTCTCCGTGCTCTTCTTTCGGGAGTTCTGGGAGTTAATGGGTTTGGAAGTACTAAATGTGGTGGAAGAGTTTATGAGGGGAAATTTTGGTTTTAACAGGTTGAACAAGGCACTTTTTTCTCCTATCGAGGAGGTGTTTGAGAGGGTGGAGGATTTCTACCCTATTGTACTCTCCAATGACATTTACTTGATTGTGGCTAAAGTTTTGGGTAACAAGCTGGCCATTGTGGAGGAAAGCGAGGATCTCTTGGCTTGATACAAGAAGCTCGATAGGCTTCTGGAACTCCATTCCTACAGTCTACGGCAACAGACATGAATATAGCTCTCCCTTTTGCACTCTTGTGGGCGATTTGGTGTAGTAGAAATGAATGCATCTTTCACGGTCAGACTTTTTACTCTGAGAATATTTTAGAGCATTGTAGGGCTATTTCTGCTGCCTGGTCTCATGTAACCTAAATCGCTTTTATTAACACAAGTGGCCTTTGCGATGGGTCCCATCTCGGGATCCCACCCTTCTTCTTTTCAAAAAAAAATGCTAAACATTGTTATGGATAGGATCATCTCTCCAGTGCAGTCTACCTTCAACCCCGAAGGGCAAATCGGTGACATCTTGGTAATTGCAACGGAAATCATAGCTATACTTGGAAAAGAATGCATACTGGTGGTATTCTATGATAGGTTGACTTCTTTAAGGCATACGACACAATGGATTGACCATTTCTCTGGTCTGCCATGGCAAAATGAGGATTTGTGAACCTCTGGATCTCGTGGATGAAGAGATGTGTGACAACAGCCTCCTACTTTGTCCTTGCGAACAATCGTCAAGGAGGATTTCTCCAGCTGCAACGTGGAGTACAACAACGACCTCCTACTCGATCCTTATAAATGATCACCAAGAATGAAGATTTCTCCAGCCGTAACGTGGAGTACATCAGAATTGTCCTTTGGCGCCCATGCTTTTTATTATTGCGATAGATGTGCTGCTTGCTTGTATGGTTGATCAAGCAACCAGGCAGGACATTACCTCGGGCTACTCTCTTGGTGATATCTCTATCCCTCTTTTACATATGCAGATGAGGTAAATTATTTATTGAAGGGAGCAAGGTCTAAGCTGTGGGAATGGCTACCATGCTTACTATTTTTGATGAGCTTTTTAGGTTGTCTCAAGGGAGATCCATGGAGAGTTTTGGAGAAGAGTCAAGTACCTGTCCTTTACATTAACCTTATAAAGGATATGTATGATGGAGCTTCATCTTGTGTAAGTATCTAATCTGGGAAGACTGGCTATTATAACATCAACATCGGTCTGCATCAAGGTTCAACTTTGAATTCATTTCTTTTTACTTTGATTATGAATGAGTTGACTAGTCACATTCAGGATGAAATACCTTGGTGTATGTTGTTCACTGATGATATTGTGTTTATTGATGAGACAAGAGATGGAGTAAATGAGAAGCTGGAGGTTTGGAGATATGCCTTAGAGAGTAAATGATTTCGTATAAGTAGGGCTAAGATTGAATATCTGGAGTACACATTTGATGGAAACATCGGTGAAGGACTCGAGGTGAAGATTGGATATGATAACATTCGGAAGAAAGATTCTTTTAGATATAAGATTCTTTTAGATACTCGAGATCTATTTTGCAACATGATAGGGAAATTAATAGAGATGCCACTCATAAATTAAATACATGTTGGCTAAAGTGGAGAGGAGGTTCTACTGTTCTTTGTGATAAGAAAATCCCTTTGAAAGTCAAAGGAAAGTATTACAAAGTAGCCATGAGACCTGCTATGCTCTATGGATCAGAATGTTGGCCTGTCAACCATAGACATGTGCAGAGAATGACATAACAGAATTGAAAATGCTAAAGTGGATGTGTGGTCATACACGGAAAGATTGGATTCGGAATGATGTGATTAGAAGGAAAGTTGGTGTAGCTCCGATAGAGGATAAGATGAGAGAAAACCATTTAAGATGGTTTGGTCATTTGCAAAGGAGATCGGTTGATGCACCAATTAGAAGATGCAAGATTTAGGATGTTGAGTTGGATAAGAGAGGGTGAGGAAGACCTAAGAAGTGTTGGAATGAGACTATCCGAAGGGATCTTAGTTACTTGGATTTAAGCATGAGAACGATCCAAAATAGATTTGAATGGAGGCAAAAAATCAGTTTAGCCGACCCTATTTAATTGTGGGAAAAAGGCTTTGTTGTTGTTTCCGATCTGTCTGTGAACAGAGCCAAATCCAGTGTGATCCCTTTCGGCTTAATGGAAACATAAGTCTTAGCATGTGAGGAGGATTTGCCGTGACACCCTTCCTATTCGCTATCTTCGACTCCCTTTAACAAACAGATGCCTAAGAGCCACATATTTGATGGAGAAATCAGAGAAATAATGGTAGGTTGGAAAGCTGCATTAGTATTTAGAGGTGGTCGTTTAGTGCTTTTGAAGGTCCTCCTAACTGTTATTCCTGTGTACTTCATGTCGTCATGTCTTCTACCGGTTGGGGTTTGTCGTCGCATGGAGATATTCTTTTGGTAAAAAGCAGACAAATCGACCTCTTGTGTCCACTTGGTAGATTAGGATACTGTCACCTTACCTGAGGCAGAGGGCAACCTTGGGGTTCACTGCGTGGAAACCATGAATAAAGCGCTCTTGTTGAAGTAGATTGTTAGGATTTGGGGCAAATTTGAAGGTTTATACTGCAAGCTTATTCACAAATTATACAGGATCCATTCTCACGACCTCTCTGTTTAAAGCCCATCCTCTTTCATCCCGGCTTTCTAGATGGGAATCTGCTCCATGATGTGGCAGTTCTCTGAATTGTTCTGCCCAACTCTTGGAGATGGACATACCTTTGCTTTCTGGATTGATAGTTGGAATGATACTGATCAGTTAGTGACTCGTTTTCCATGCCCTTTCGCCTTGGCTGCAGATAAACATGTTTTGGTAGTTGATCGCGGAGATTCGGTTCATGGATGCCATCTTCTCTTTCGATCTCTCATACATGAGGGTGGCGGATCTGCTTGGTTCTATTCGGAATTTGGAGGGTCTGTCAACAGGACGAGACCGTTGGCTTTGGAGGGGTTGGGATTTTCTCAGTCAAGAAGGCCTATAAGGCAGTAAACACACCTATAGCCCCTTTGCAAGGCTCTCTTGTTCGTGACTGCTTGTTTATTAGTAGCCTTAAACTACCAACTCACATCTTTGTGTTCATATGGCTACTGCGGAGGGGTCGAATCTTAACTAGAGATTGATGTTCCAGATTCTTTGCGAGAAGTTCTGACAGATGCCCGCTTTGGGACGGGGCATTGGAAGACATCAACCATCTATTCTTGGTGTGTCTGAAGATCAAACCTGTTTGGCAAGAATTGGATCTTGATTGGGTGAACACTACCATCTTTAAAGCATTTTGGGACTCGCTTTTTGCTGCGAAGTTTTGCCGCAAAGAAGAGCACACCCATTGAGATACTTCTCCCTTTTGCTGCGTTGTGGGCAATTGTCTTGCAAGAAATGAGGGTGATCTTCACCTTAAATTGGTTTTATTTTGAGAATGTACTTTTTCATGCGAGGACTATTCTCGATTCCTGGCTTCTGTAAAGTACCCACGTACCTATTCCCTTTTTTTCATAAAAACTAACTAAAGAAAATATGGAGCGTAAACCTTAGAGTGTTTCCCCATTTTTGGTCTAAAAAAAATTACACTTGAGACATACAACACAAAAATCGATAATTTTCTATTCTGATTTCTTAGATTTAATTTTCGAATTTAATAAATTTCTAAATTTTAAAATATATAAAATACCTAAACTCTTGATTTATTAATGTTAAACATAATGAAATTGTTCTTGGAAAGGGGATTCTTTCTCTTACTTGAATTATTTCCTTGGTATGGAAGGATATTTAGTAGTAGCGTGTTTTCTCATTTATGAAGAGTTAGTCTTCCTGATCATTCGCTTTGCACTTCCCAAGCTCAGGTGAAGGAGATGCTTTCGATTGCTGAAGGCATTGCCAGAAATCTAAGTATATTGCTGTTCCAAAAAAACAAGGTCTCCTTGCTGGAATACCAAATACCAGGATTTGGAAAATTTTTAATTTCTTGCCAAAAGACCTAGTTTACTCTCCCTTTCTTGTCAGATACTATAGTCCCATCAAAATCTTAAGGGTGGAGGCGATACATCTCTTTTTCTTGGAAGGATGAGAAAGACCACTTCCCTCGACCAGAAGCTTTTATTTTGTAATTTCTAAGAAAAACCAATCAACTTCAATCTATCGAAGGTTTCAAAACTCAAACTTTATTATTTACAATATATCATCAAATACTTAGAATCCCTTTTCATAGTTACAAAAACTCTTGAATTTGATGCAAGAGTAGGCTTCAAGAGATCAAATGCAGATCACTCGTTCTTTGTATACATGTTATCACGGTGTATTGTTGTTTTTTTGATCTATGTTGGTGACATTATTAGTAGCGGAGATGATTTGCAGGGGATCAACGAGGCTAAGGCATTCCTTGGAGAACAATTTATCACCAAGAACCTTGGAGAACTATGATAATTTCTTGGGCTTGAATTTGCCTGGTATCAGAGGAGACTTGTGATGACTCATATTAAGTACATTACTAATTTCAGTCTAGAGATTGGGGTGGCAGATTATAGACCTGCCACTACTTCTATGGATCCCTCTATGGCGATGATACCGTTAAGGTGGATAAGAGGAGATACATCGAGCTTGCTGAAAAGCTCCTTCATGTGTCGATCACCAGGCTAGACATCTCCATTGCAGTGAGCAAAATCAACTAGTTTATGTAGCAATCACGTTATGCTCATATAGATGCAGTCACCGTGATCCTAAGGTACATGGAATCTTCACCAGGTATAGAGTTACTTTTCAGCAAAGAGACATCTCTTGAGATCACAGCCTGTGCATATGCCGACTATGAAGGATGTCCAAAAGACAAGAATTAAAGCTCTGGATTTTAGTGTTTATTGAGATCTCACTGGTAGTACAGTGTGTCTATTACACAAAAGACCAGGATTCAAATCCCACTCTTGCATGTGTTGCGTTAGGTAGTCGACGGCCAGCATAAAAAATAGTCGGCGCGCCGTGAGAGGGTGCCTGTAAAACCCAGGCCCCTCAACCCATTCAGGAGGGGATGCTACCGATGCGACTCTCTCTCTCACTGGTCTCGACAGTGCTGGGAGCCTCTACGTTGTTTTCAGTGTCGTGGCTTCTCGCACAGAAGTCGTTATTGCCCATTGAACGCGAAACGGGTTCGTCCGCAACAACCGCATGGGAGGAGCTCGGACATATCCATTGCTCAAGGTGGAGGCACACGCTTGCTCGTGGGCGAAGGTGGCGGTCCGGAGGAGGCGCTGTTTCGAGGAACCTTCGATGTGGAGTTAGTTACGGCTGGGTTATTCAAAGGTGACATTTCGTGGGTGTCGCCATGGTGGGTCATGGCAAGAGGCGTGAGGGAGATTGAAGCTGCGGAGCTGTTGCGTTGGACTAAGGAGGGTTGGACGAATCTGAGATGGCGACATGCAAGGGTGGAGGATGGCTTACTACATCCTAAGCCTACGACCTTGGTCTCGGTCAAAGGCGTTCCACTCGCATGGCGTGGTCGGAGACAACTGAAACGCCTGTTGGGGGAGTCGATGGGCGTCATTGACGTCATCTCTTCGGGATGTCTTCCAGGAGAACCATCGGACCCCGTTATCAAAGTTTCGAGCCTCTTGCCCGAGTCTCTGGGTCCAAGATGGCTGAATATCGGTGGGAGGAGATCACTTCTGCAGTTTGCTCGTGCCGTCCACGTCTCCGGTCACGCGACTTGTGAGCTCCGGGGGCCTGGGGCGGCGGAGTGGCTGCCGTCCGGTGCGGACGGAGTCCCGCAGGGTCATCGAAGCGCCTTTGATGAAGCCGAGACGACGCCCGTGACTTTTCGTGGCCCACAGGTGATTTGGTTCGGATCCTTTGATGCCTCGTCGCTTAATGTTCCCCAGGCGATCGACCTCGGGACCTTCATTGTTGGGGACGATTCGACTCACCACGGGTGGGCCCTCCTTCTATTCTTCCTGACTTTGCTGCGGCTGTTGAGGGGACAATTGCTAACGTGGACGCTCGGGGTGGCGGATCTGACCGAACTCTCTCTGTGGATCTGCCCACTTCTGCCGACTTTGTTGGAGCACCTGTGCCATCCGCGGATCCAAACCCGATTGGGGTTTCGGATCTGAAGAGGCGACCCGAGGAGCGTTGCAGTTCGGGGATCCGGGTTACTGAACCGGTACGTACTACTGGCTCCGCTAATATGGCTTACGGTCCGAGCCCGATGGCTCCCATAGGGATCCAGAACCCTGGTGGAACAAGTCTGGAGGACACTAGCGAGAGGACCTCTTCGGGGGAAAGAAGAGGGTCGGCCACTGCGACGCTCTGCCCCGGTGGTCCGCAGCGTCCGATGGGGATCATGGATACGGATAAAGGGCTTCTCGCGACTGGACAACCCTTTGGTGAGGCTCCGAGTACGTTGGTGGACGAAGCGGAACTTCCGGGTCCTTCGAGCAGGGTGGAATCGCCCCCAGCTGCTGCCCTTCCCGTCGGGCATTTGAGTTTGATGGGAGGAGAAGACCTCAGTGGGCCACAAACGAAGGATGATGAAGCTGTCAGATTTGGTACTTGTTACCTCAGGAAGAATTCCCAGAAAAGGAGATGGCGGAGAGCGGTGCTGCTTGAGGAATCGGAACGAGTGGAGAGCGGCACGTCCCAGGGGGATGCTTAGGGGACTCGGATGACATCGCAAAACCGTTTTTGTCTATTGGATAGGGCGGTGGCCGAACGTCTTGGCCTGGTTCTGCCAAGGAGGGCATCTCAGTTCTTATGTCGTTGAAAATTTTGTCGTGGAATGTGAGGGGGCTGGGAAGGCCGGAAAAGCGGAGGAGTGTTTTTAACCATATGAGGGACAATGGATCAGATATTTTTCTGTTACAGGAAACAAAGCTCGTCGCCGCCTCCTCGGCGGAGGTTCGTGGTCTGGAAGGGGATGGGAAATATCAATTAGTAGAGCGGGAGGCGCACGGTACGTCGGGAGGTATGCTGACGGGCTGGAAGAAGGATTTGTTTGATCTTCAGACCGTTTCGAGATCCCAGTTCTGCCTTTCACGCTGCTCCAGCGATGTTCGGATGGTCTGGACTTCCTTGTAATGAATGGTTACGACCCTAATGGCAGTGCGGGGGATACCCTTGCGATGGAGCTTGATCAGTTGGGCAGCTCTGGGGTGAATGATGCTTGGCTGATCGATGACGACCTCAATGTAACCCTCCTCCAGGATGATCGGCCTCAGGGACGCGAGGGGGTGGGGGGTGGGGGGTAGACTCGGGCTCGGTGGAGTTCCGAGGGATGATTCGTCGGCTGGGCTTCTCGATAGTTGATGCGGTCGGTTGTGCCTTCACGTGGTGGAATGCGAAATCTCGATCACGTCTGGACCGGTTTCTGGCCTCTCAGGGGTGGGCTGAGCGGTTCCCTCTCTCTCGGGCTTGGGCCCTTTCGCGGGTTCTATCCGATCCATACGCCGATTATTTGGTCATCCGGTAAGGAAGGGCGGGGGAGATTCTTCTTCCGTTTTGAATAGAGCTGGCTTCTGGAGGCGGGGTTCTACGAGATGGTGACTGAACACTGGAGAGGGGCGTTCACCGAGGGGTCCGCGGTCTCGTGTTTAGCGGCCAAGCTTAAATCTTTGAAAACCCTCCTTTCGTCTTTCGGGAAGGAGGTCAGGGCTCGGCGGAGATCAAAATGGGTGGATGCACAGAACGAGGTGGCACGCCTCGACGACTTGGACGATGAAAGAGGACTATCTGATTCAGAACTTATGGCTCGACATATCATCTTGGAGGAACTTCTTATAGAAGACAGGAAACAGGAGGTGGAGTGGAGGCAGCGATCCAAACGGAAATGGTTGAAGGAGGGGGACGCCAAGACAAGGATCTTTCACTCGATGGCTTCGGGGAGACGGAGAAGAAACTTCATCCATGACAGAGATTGGAGGTGTGTGGTTTTCGGGAGAGGGTAAGATAAACCGCTCGCTTCCATTTTTGTTACCAAAGAAAGACAACCCGTTGGGGGTGGAGGACTACCGGCCTATCGTAATCTCGAATGCGATACACCATATCATAACGAAGGTCCTGGCGAATAGATTGAAGGGGGTCATGGACTCCATGGTGCTTCAAGGACAGTCTGCCTTTATCCCGGGGAGGCAGATGGTCTGATCATGGCGTCGGAGATCTGTCTCAAGTGGAAGAGGAAGTGAGCCAAGGGAGCCCTTTGGAAGATCGATTACTCCAAGGCGTATGACTGCGTGCAATGGAAGTTCCTTTGGCAGTCCTTGACGAGGAGGGGCTTCCCTAGAACGTGGGTGGACTGGATGAAGAGATGCGCTACGACCTCATCCTACTCGATCCTGGTGAACGGTAAACCTAAGAGTAGCTTCTTCCAACCGCAGCGGGGTGTGAGGCAAGGCTGCCCGCTTGCCCCTATGTTATTCGTCCTAGTGGCCGATGCCTTAGGTGTCCTTTTCAGGCAGCCGGTCGAGGTGGGCTGGTGTGAGGGCTTTCGTATTGGGGATATCTCTATTCCTCTGTTACAATATGCGGATGATACGGTCATCTTCCTGAGAGGTACGGACGATCAAAACAGGAACGCATCCCAACTGGTGGAAATCTTTGGCGACATTTCGGGGCTCGTGATTAACAGGCGTAAGTCTTCCGTCGTAACATTTGGGATTGAGGAGGTCGAGCGCATTGGGATTGCAACCATTTGCAGATGTGGGTTAGGTGACCTACCCATTTCCTACATGGGACTGCCGTTATCGACTGGGAAGCTGAGGACCAAGGATTGGGATCATGTGGTCCAGCAGATCGAACAGAGACTGGCAGAATGGAAAGCTATCACTTTATCCAAAGGAGGAAAACTGGTCCGCGAGGTGCTCCCCCTATTGGCTTATCGTTTGTGTCCAAAGGTGGGGGACGGACAAAGTTTCAAATTCTGGCGTGACAATTGGCTAGGTGAAGGTACGTTGGAGGAGACTTTCCCGCGACTATTCTCGTTGGCGGATTCGAAGGAGGCGTTGATTTCGGAGGTGGCAAACAGCGGTGTTTGGCCCCCGTCTTTTGTCTCCGATCTGTCCGATCAACGATTAGAGGATTTCATGGAGATGCAATCGACCCCCCCGGGGGGGGGGATCTCTCTGGGGACAGAGACCACTTCCAATGGATGGGCAACAAATTCTCGATGAAGAAAGTCTACAAAGAGCTCAATTTGAGGGAGGAGCATGATAGGGAGCTTTGCCAGGACGTCAATATCATATGGGTTGCAAGAATCCCGTTGAGGGTTAAGGTGTTTCTTTGGTGCTTGCGGAGGAACCGTCTTTGCGACAAGGTGCGGAGGTGCGCCTTCTAGGGGTGCTGGATACGCTATGCGACAGATGCGGAGCGACAGAGGAGGATGCTGACCATTTGTTTTTCAAGTGCCCGTCCTCGACTGCGGTTTGGTTCGAGGTGGCAGCATCTTGGGTAAGGAGTAACAGCTTCTCGGACTTTTGGAGATCCATTAGAGCGGTTGGCGGCAGCTCTAATGACGATTGCTCGAAGCCTTTTGCTACCCTTTGGGTCATTTGGAAAGGGAGAAATGAGGCTATCTTCAACAATCAGAGGTTTTATATTGAAAATGTTTTGTCCCACTGTAACGCTCTTCATAATCTTTGGATATCACGGTAATGTGCTTTAAACCCCTTTAATGAAATGCATTGGCGGTGACCCCCATAATGGGGGTTCACTCGTTTGATTATAAAAAAAAGGTCGAACATGGATTTGAGCAAGAATCCATGTAACCGACCCTACTTATAGTGGGAGAAGGCTTAGTACCATTTTTTATTGAGATCTCACTAGTCTCATTGAAAAGTAAGAAGCACCCAGTTGTTGCTAGATCGAGTGTTGGATCCGAATACATGGCCATGATGCAAGGAAGCGTTGAGATGATGTGGGTCAGGTTTGTTTTGACTGTCCTAGCTATTGAGTATTGACACACCACATGCATCTGCTATGTGAAAATTAGGATGCACTATGCATTGCCAACAATCCATCATTCCACCGGAGGACAAATACATCGAGGTGGATTGCCACTACATTAGAGACATGATACGGAAGGGCTTCATATCTACACCGCATGTCAGCTTAGGGGAATAGATTGTAGACGTATTCGCCAGGGATCTAGCCAGGGGACCATTCCCGAAGTGTTCTTGCAAGCTGAGCATGATAAATATCCATACTCCAGCTTGGGGAGGAGTGTTATAGGAAATAGTATTTATGTATTTCTTATTTCCTTTTTACTTAATTTCTCCATTACTTATTTTCCCTGTAAGGTTTCTGTATGTAAAGGGACACTATGGCCACGCAAACATCTCATTCATTTCCTTTCTCATATGTTTTGTTACTATATGATAGGGTTGGTACTACACTGGGGGCACACCCTTTTTTCACTCAAATAAAAAATCCTTGATGCATAAGCCCAAGCATCATATGGAGCCTTTTTTTATATGCTACAATTTTTCTCCCACATCTTATTGGGTTCGACTGATATATCTGTTTGACGATAACACAAAAAAATCCATGTAGCTGACTCCAGTTGAAGCGGTAAACGGCTTTGTTGTTATCTGACATAAAACACTACACCATCTGCTGATGGTTTTATAAAATGTGTAAAAGCTGTAGTTTCTCAAGAGATTTGGGTGGAACAGGGACATCATCTTTGGGCTCCCACATTTTCTACTATGAAACCACTTCCCTTTTTCTTCACACTTCTGGATGATGAAAATGGGTTATAACAATGATTACCTCTGAACCAAGAACTTGAGTCTTCTGAATTAAGCAGCGGCGAGAGATTATTGTTTCTTTAGTTTCATAGTTCCAGGTGGTCGTTTTTTGTTGTGTGCAGTGCAGAGCTAATTTTCTGTGTTATTGCTTTAATGATATTGAACTTAGCATCATTTACTTGTTCTCTCTTTTTAGCTAATTCTTTCGGCTATGGTACAAGGTAGAACCTAACCAGGAGTTTCGAGGCTTGATTTGTGAAGGGGCAAATGTTTTACCAGCAAAGTTTGTGGAAGATTCATTTCGTGATGGATATGGTATTTCATGATAACTTCTATTTCTGTCCCTTCTTGTCCCCAATTATACACTATACAGATCGTGTTTATCAATGGTTTTTTGTTTGTAAAGTTCTTGTAAGTGCTTTTATACATATGTTAATCCTCGTAAGTTATGCAGGAAAAATTGTCAACCTACGGAGATTAGATGAAGTCGTAAATTCCATTGATGGATGGTACTCGGAACGTGGTCTATTTGGAATGGTCAGTGACTTCTTATTGAATGCTGAGTTGATTGTTCAAATAAATGCTAAGCGAGTGTCAGACATTTTCATTGACCGACCAACATAATGCACGTTTCACTTATTGTAATCACTGCAGGTATCGGATGCTGAGATTCTTTCTGGTGGAATTATCAGATTAGCGATTTCAGAAGCCGAGGTCAATAATATAACCATGCGCTTTCTAGACAGACGAACGTAGGATTTTTTCTGTACTTGAAGTTTAAATCCTTGTGTTAACATTTCTGTTAAAGTTCTTATTTCATTACTTCCAGCGGTGAGCCTACTACTGGTAAAACTAAGCCCGAAACCATACTTCGGCAGCTTACTACAAAGAAGGGTCAGGTACATGACGTGCTCGTAGATTGATGCATAGCATGCACGGGCACATGCATAAACCCAAAAAATACATGCATGCACACACATTCAAAATTTCAAGCACATGCCATGACACTTGCATGTGGACAAACACATGCATTATCATACACCTACTTTCGTGTTTATATCTTCCAACTTATTGATAAAATTCTAGTTTTCTTTCACATGTGTCCTTTGCTGTAATTTAAAGTATATTTGAAGTCCATTTTCCTTCTGTTTTGGATATGTAGGTCTACAGTTTGTTGCAAGGAAAGAGAGATGTGGAGACAATATTGACAATGGGAATAATGGAGGATGTCAGCATCATTCCTCAGCCTGCGGGAGGTGATTGAAATCTCTCTCTCTCTCTGTGCCGCTCCATCTCTCTCTCTCTCTCGATTTTCGATAGTTTTTTTGCATATTCTATTAGTGTTTATAATCCAATTTCTTTGCCTGTTGGAACATATTTTTTTAGTGTCTTGTTAGTTCACTGATTTACTTCCTCCATTGTCTTCCTTGAAATTGAGTTTTATGTGGATATGCATCTATGGTTCTCAACAAAATGTTTATCATTAAACAATTTATTAATGAAGTTGAAGGAGAGAGATGCATTTTTAGTATGTCAGAATGGAAATTGATGCCTCTGGTCTGAAAGTGTGACAAACGGTAAAGCGAGCCTGTGTGATGGATTGGAAAAGAGATTTTTGACGCATCAGGAGTAGATCAACAAGCATGATTTTGTTTATTTGGACTAAGCTCGGTAATAACAGATTGGAATGACGGGAGAGAACTCATATAGCCTCCATCATTTCAGGTTGGGGTTTGTGAAGCAACAAGGTTATAAATGCTGCAGTGTACCATAGGAACATCTTATCATTTTCGAGGAAATGGTAATGATAAAGTTTGAGCCGTAGTCCTTTAGGTGGTAGGTATACTGTTCAGCTGTCAGACCATTAGAATAGGTCCAGCACAACATCTTGAATTTGTTTTTGAGTTTTAAAACCATTACACGAGTTGGTTGAGCTTGACTTAACCAACCCCCTATTAGGTCTACTTTAGTCGACAATTTTTGTTTAAGTTGATCTGGTTTAATGACAACCCAGTCTGTTTTATGTACCACTGTAGTGTAGCAGTGCATATAGTTGCAATTAGTAATTAGCACTTGAGGTTTTGAGACAATTTTAAATATTAGCTAGCCAAGTATTGGTGTATGCTTACATTTTGGAAAACTGCCACTTTGAACTTTGATTATTATGTTGATGATTTCAAGTTGTTTTAAAAAGTGAGTGCTCAAGGTCCAATCCTTTTATTGCTGCTATTTTTTGTGTAACCTTACCGTAGATACATTTTAGTTGCAGTAACGAATCCATGCAGTCATTGGGTTGGGGGTTGGGCAGCCAAACCATATGAATACGAGCTTATTTATCCGTATATAGATGTGGACAGCCATTTATTCTTTTGTGAGGGTGAAGTCAATTTCCTTGCTTCCTTCCTCCTTTCTCATATATTGTCATTTATAGTTTACATATTCAACCCAACTATCCTTTAATAAATTCCGCAAAATATTATCTTTAAATTAGTACCACTTATTTCTGATAGCTCATTCCTTAATGTTAACCAATAGTAGAATAGGAAATACATGCAACTTAACACAACCGAAATCATAGTGAAATAGGAACTTGTAATAATTGATACCTCTCTTACTCTTTGAACTTATTCCTTGTTCATTATCGTGCAACCAAATGAAATCTTAGGGTAAAATTAGCATCTATTTCTAACAGAAAGGAATCATAGCATGGATGGGATTGTTGATTCGTTAGATTGGTTTTGTGTGGGTGAATTTTAGGTCCTTAAGTGAACTTAGTTTCTTATTGGAAGATAAAGAATGTCTTTTCCTTTCTTTCGTTTTTTTCTGAAACGTAGAGGGCAGGGAAATGGTGTTGCCCTTGAAAAGGTTAAAAAGATCGAATTATGGTATTTGGGTGAGTTTGTTTGGATGTGCCTTTCGGAGGTGGGGTTTTTTTTTGGTTTGGTAGGTATAAAGGAGGGGCAATGCTTTTTGAAGTGTGCAAAGGATACTTGTACGATAAATTTGACCCACCGTCATAGTTGAAGAAAATCTGTAAGAAATAACTTGACGAGGTCAAGTAGTGGTGAGAAATCACACATCTCGTATCTATATGGCAAGTACTAACCTTAGAACATTAGCGACTCGCTTAGATAACCACAAAGGATGGCCTTAATGAAGATTAGAAAATTGAAGCACTTTATCTAGGTTTTAGAGGCAAGGTAGATGTTAATGCTCTATGTCACATTGTTATAATGTTATGCACGACATCAAATTTTGTCGAATTTCTGTTAATGCACTATGTCACATGAGGCGTGTGGATGCGGTTAATGATGCCCTTCTGTTAAAATGGGCGGCTCGGGTTTGGGGTAATGAGGATAATTTCATGCTGAATATCCTGAGGGAGACGTTGGGGGGGGGGAGGTGATGACTGTTACTCGGGGGAGCTCCTACGATCACCTTTCTACTTTTTGGCGTGGGGTGTTGAATGTTTTTAATCGTAACCGCTCCCTTTTCAAACCAATGTTGGCCAAGGGGAACTCTTTTCGGTTTTGGACCGATGACTGGTCGGGTACGGGTGCTTTCAAGGACGTGTACCCCCGTTTGTATGCTTTGGTGGATGATAAAGAGGCTTCCGTGGCCTCTTGCTGGGACGAGGGCTGCTGGTGCCCTAGGATTAGTGCGAATTTATCGGATCAGAGATTGGACGATTTCATTTCGTTAACGGCTACGCTTGCGGATGCTATCAAGCCCACTGACGGCCGCGACCACTGGGCTTGGAAGGATGGCTCCTTCTCTACTAGGAAGGCTTACTTTGCTCTTGTTCCTACCTCTTCGGGTGACGACGCTGTTCTTGTGCGTGATTGTAGATTCTTTTGGGGGCTCAAGCTACCTGAGCGCATTGGCATTTTCCTGTGGTTTCTTCGCAGAGGGAGACTCTTAACTCGCGATCGTTGTGCAACCTTCTTTCCCACTGTTGGGCCCAATTGCGGGCTGTATGACACGGAGCGGGAAACCATCGATCACCTTTTCTTCGCGTGTGGGCTTGTACGTGAACTTTGGGACGACCTTGGCTGGATCAATACAATGACCTTTGCTTCCTTCTACGAGAGCTTGGCGACTTCCAGGGGCAGGGCTAGGAGGGAATTGCTGGATCCGATTGCTCGATTGTGGAGCATCTGGTTGGGGAGGAATGATGCCCTATTTAAAAGCCAGCGCTTCTACAGGGAAAATATTTCTATTCTGGCAACGCGTTTTGTGGATGATTGGTCTTCTGGGTAGACCAGGTTTTTGATTCGTGCGGGGGGTAATTCATCTCGGCTGCCCCCTCGGGTGTTGTCTCTGGTTTGACCTTTTCTTCTTCTTTGTAAATACTCTTTACCTTTTCTTTTTAATACATTGGGGTGAACACCATCGAGTGTATCCCCCTTGTTTTGAGCGTCAAAAAATTTTTTTGTCGAATTTCGATTGAATTATGATCGAGTTTTGATTTCGACAAGTAATCGAAGTTGGCACGAAATGGCCGACATTTGAGCGTTTAGTGTTGCCAATAGAAGGTATGGTGATCGATATGGTCGAAAATTCAGCAACATTTCATTTGAATTTTGACCAAAATTTTGTTTTGAATTGGTCACTGATATGGTAATCGAAACTGGCCTATAAGGCCTTGATGTTAAGGATGGTGGATAATGCGATTATGGCATCTGAGATGGCGATTGATTGGAAAAGGATGAAAGTACGTGTTTTGGTTTGAAATGTTGGCTTCTCTAAGCTTATGATTATGTGGATTGGAGGATTATCTTCTCCTTGTTGCATGAGTGAGGTTTTCCATACACTTAAAATTGCGTGGACGGAGCTGTGCGATATTACGATGTCATACTCTTTGCTGATCAATGGACTTGTAGAGGGTAGATTTTTCTAGCCTCAGATGGGTGTCGGAGAAGGCCATCCTCTCATGTCATTACTTTTTATTATTGTGACGAATGTTGTGGTGGTGATGCTATCCTCTCATGTCATTACTTTTTATTATTGTGACGAATGTTGCGGTGATGATGCCTGATCATGTTGTTCATTTACAAACTTGTGATAGTTATGTGGTAAATGGGTCTTCGATTTTAGTGCTTCAATATGTAGATGATATACTATTCTTTATTTAGTGGTGGTGGTGGTGGGTCCTAGGGAAGATAAGGAGATTTGTACTGATGTGGGGTCTTTTTAATCTTTGGGTGAATCTTGTTTGGCATGACATGAGCTGTTATGGGGGAATGATTGGATCCTGTGGCACTTCGCATAAGGCCTTACTTTTGACTTATTTGGGGTTGTTGTTATACATGGATATACTAAAGAAATTTGATTCCTTTGAACTTGGTTTCGTCCGTAATACCTTTCTCTTTTCTTTCACCAAGCAAAACAAATGTTGAGGTTCAATATTAGATTGAGACCTTGTTGGGAAGATTCTTCTAGTCATGTTTCAGCCAAGTGGAGATTTGGAACATTGCTATAATGGACCATTTAAAGACATGTGTGGTGTGTTGAAATTGAAAGAAATGAACAATGCCTTACTAATGAAGTGTATGGTGATGCACTGAAGTGATTGTTATGACTTGTGTCCATTAACATCGCCTCAAATTTCAATGAAATTTTCCAAAATCTCCATTTCTTTAGGTCACCGAAATCGAAACGCTACTTTATTTCTTTTTCCAGGATTTCAACGAAATATCAACGATATGTCAATGAAATTTCATCGAAATTACATGTCTTTTTAGCGAAACAATAAAAATAAGGGAATCTACCATTCGCTTTCATCGAAATTTGCATATATTTATGAGTTTTCACTTATTTATTCACTAATGTGTTGGGTTATTAGATTGCTTTACATTGTTTAAAGAGGTTTCTTTAGTTAGTTTCTAAATTTTAGATCTAAATCCAAATCCAACCAAATCAGTTAGACATAAAATTTAAGAGTTAAATTCAAGTTTTAACTGAAGATCTCTATATTTTTTGTTTTCCTTTATTTTGATATATATGTTTTTATTAGTATTTATCATGCGTCACCTCATTATTATTGAAGAGGTGCTCTTTATTGGCCTATGTTCTTCTCGGTTAGTATTGCACGTGTCACCATTCTCTTGTTCAAGAGGAGAAACCAATGGCTTCTAATCATGGTTCCAAATCTGGTTATGGTTCTGAGCAACATACTACTTTTTTGACTGTTGGGACTATTGTATGGGAATTTAATGTAACATATGATGTTAATATCTCCCTATTAGCAAAAAAAAATGTTTTTCTATCTCATTTATTGAGTTAACGAGTATTAGAATTCTTTATTTTAAAAAATGAGTTTTCAAGTAACTTCCCCAATTTCCGGCCATTTCACCGAAATTCCATCAAAATTCCGCCGAATTTCTCTTTCTAGACTTTACCGAAACGAAATCGAAATCTGACATTTAAGGCCTTGTCCATTAAGATGTATTTATGGCTTGGCTACTTTGCTGGCGGAGTTGGTTGGAGCTGAGAGGTCTATGATTTTGTTATATGTTAAGTTCTTTCTAACATGACTCCCTTTTTGTGGCGTGTATGGGTGATGATACATTTTTTTTTGATTTTGGAAGGATGATTGATTGAAAATGGTTTTTTTGTAATCTATATCGAATATTGTTTGTGCTCACTCGTGTTGCAAGAGTTGGTATTCGATAATTTGGTATCCAGTCGAAGGGATCACCTAATAAAGAATAAACAAATATTTGGGCGGCAACAACAAAAACATAGTCTTCTCCCACACTAAGTAGGGTTGGCTACATGTCTTTTTTGCCTCCATTCAGATCTACTTTGGGTCATTCTCGGACATTGATCAAAATAGCTAAGATCCCTTCAGATAGTCTCATTCTAACACTTCTTGGACCTTCCTCGCTCTCTCTTAGCCGACTCAATATCCCAAATCTTACATCTCCAAATTGGTGCATCAACCGACCTCCTTTGCAAATGACCAAATCACCTTAAGAGATTCTCTCTAATCTTATCCTCTATCGATTTTTCGTGTATGACCACGCAACGATCGTAGCATTGTCATTTATGCTATTGTTATTCTTTGCACATGTCCATGGTTGACATGCCAACATTCAGATCCTTAGAGCGCATCAAGTCTCACGGCTGCTTTGTAATACTTTCCTTTGGTTTCCAATAAACTAATATTTGGGCGACTATTCAGAGTTATTCAATTATATATTTTTAATTATTTAAATATTATTTTTTTATTAAATACATATATATTGTATATTTATACATATATGGCCATCTAGATAAAATACCAATTAAATTTCAATTAAATATTTTTATCTTAAATATTTATAAATATTAATGATGTGCTTCGATAGAATAGGAAACTTAATAATGATAAATAACATGCAACATGAAAGATTGAGGTTGAGTAAACAACTTCCTTTGAAAGTATGAACATAGGTAATGCTGGAAGTTGTGGTTGGAGAGAAGTTATGGAGGAGTTTACCGAAGGTAATGCTGGATCCGAGAGGCTTAACAAGGCTCTTATTTTCCTGTTACCTAAGAAAGAGGCTTCTGAGAGAGTGGAAGATTCCGACCGATTTCACTTTCAAACGCTATCTATTTAATAGAGACTAAGGTCTTGGCAATTAGGTTGAAGAAGATTCCGGATCACCTCATTTCGCCACTCCAGTCAACATTTATTTTGGCAAGACAAATTACATACATTTTGGCTATGGCAACTGAGAATATTGCAAACTCCAAGCATCACAATTCGAGGGGTGTTCTTTGGAAGGTGACTTTACTAAAGATTATGACATGGTGGATTGGCGTTTCTCTGGATGGTGATGTCTCGACCAGGCTTCCCCATATTTTGGGTCTCCTGATGAAGCGATGTGTCACCACAACCTCCTACTCGGTGCTTGTTAACGGTCGATCTCGTGGAGATTTTTTCCAAGCACAGTAGGGTGTTAGACATGGGTGCCTCCTTGTCCCTATGATTTTTGTGATTGCAACAAACATCTTGTTATGCATGGTTGGACATGTGCGGTGTAATGATTTCACAACATGGTATGTTGGAAGAATTATGTAGTCTGTGTACCGTTTGTCTTTTCTATTATTCTATGTTCTGTCTTATGTAATTTATCCATGGGTTTTCTCTATATAAGAGACCCTAGGGCTCTCAGGAAAAAAACAACAACTCTAATTCTTCCAACATGGTATCAGAGCCTAAACCCTAAACTCGCCTCCCGGCCCCGCCTCTAGTCGTGCCCTAGGCGGCACCTCGCCTCCCGGCCCCGCCTCCAGCCGTGACCTAGCCAGTCCCGGCACCCACCTCTCGACCGGCCTTGCCCTAACCGGCCCCGCCACCTGTCCCCTGCCGGCTTTGTACTAGCCGGCACCGGTGTGTCCCTTGCCGGCTTGGTCGTAGCCGCCTCCTTCGCCATCTCTATGGGTTTGGGTGCGTAACGTCTACATACGCACTCAAATCCTATGCAGTTTGTGTAGACATCTGTCACTCTGTCTACAAACCCTAGTTCTTCTCCTGCGGCAGTATGTCAGAATCCAAGGTTGAGATGCCCTCCATAGGCGCATTCAAAGGTCCCGCGCCAATAGTGAAGATGGACGGGTCGAACTATAAGCTCTGGGCGATGCAGTTCATAAGTCTCATGAAATCAAGCTGTAAGAAGCACATTCTTACCGAGGATGAGCCAACAGAGAAGACAGGGATTTATGCCTCTTGGGAGGCTGATGACTCGTATGCCAAAGTTTTGCTGTCAGGCACGTTGTCGACGGAGATTGCTAATGATGTTCTCCATCAGCCCACCGCTAAAGCGATGTGGGACATTCTTGCGGCGACATATTCCCAGGTCCAGAATGAAACCAAGATGCTACAACTGCAGCACGACATATTCACCATGAAGCAGAATGGACGGCCACTTCATTCCTTGTATACATCTCTTAGGGGGATGTTTGAGAAACTCTACATCACTATTCCTCTGACAGCCACACCAGAGCAACAGAAGACATTTCGTAATGCTACCATGGTAGGAGTCCTTCTTGCGGCTTTTGATCCTGAATATGATGCGACCAGATCTTAGATACTTGCAGATGCTACCATTCCTCCTATGGAGGAGGTCTACCGAAGGCTTAGCCACATCTCTGTTCCATCCAGCACATCTACACCACCTCCCTCTGCGATGGCTGCTTCCAGAGGGAGAGGTGGTTCCTCCTCTTCATTTCGTGGCCGTGGTCGTGGAACAGGAGGTCATGGTGGTCGGTCCCGTCCACCTTGCAGTTTTTGTCACCGTCCAGGTCACTCGGAGGATACGTGCTATTCGAAGCATGGCTTTCCAGCATCAGCGCGAGTGACAGAACATGTTGCATCTCCATCATCCTCTACTTCGGATCAGAGATTTGAAGAACTCGTCGCTCGGTTACGGGATATTATGCCTCCTGCGTCTACATATTCTTCTGGAGGCCCTTCCAATATAGATGCGTCTGCTTCTGCTAGTACCTCTACCGCGGCTAGTACCTCAGGTAGTGCCTGTGCCTTTACCATATGTTATAGTTCAGACATCTCCGATTGGATCATGGATTCTGGTGCCACGCACCATCTATGTCGAGACAGAGATAGACTTATCTCATACAGAGAGATTCCTCCAGGGAGGTCGGTGCTCATTGCCAATGGGACTCATTCCCCCATTGTTGGACAGGGGGAGATCTTGCTTTCCTATTCCATGCGTCTCAAGAATGTCTTACATGCCCCTGAATTTTCGATGAACTTACTCTCTATTAGTCAGCTTACAAAAGATCTGCATTGTCGCGCTATTTTTGACCCATCTTCTTTTATATTTCAGGACATTCTAATGGGCAGGGTGATTGGCTGTGGCTCTGAGCAGGATGGTCTTTATCGTCTGAACCGGAGTTCATATGCTGGAGTCTCCTCTCATGCTGTTGGATCTGTCTCTCCATATACCTGGCATCTACGCTTTGGTCACCTCCCTCTACAGAAGATGCGTCACCTTTTGCCTCAGATATCTCCAAGTTCGTCCTTCCGGTGTGAAGCTTGTCAGTTAGGGAAGCATCATCGAGCTAGCTTCCCAAGTCGTCAGAGTCGGAGCAGTGCTTCCCCTTTTGAGTTACTCCATATTGATATTTGGGGTCCCAGTCGTGTCCCTGATCATCCGGGGCACATGTTTTATCTTGTCGTGGTTGATGATTTCTCTCGTATGTCGTGGGTTTTCCTTTTAAAGAATAAATCTGAAGCTGGTGATGTTATTAAAAATCTTATCAATGAAGTAAACAATGTCTTTTCATCCAATGTAAAATATGTTCGTACTGATAACGCATTGGAATTTTGTACTCAGTCTCTCTCACAATATCTTTGGTCAAAAGGCATTATACACCAAACTACATGTGTGTAACATCCGGATCTGCACAAACCCAAACCCGACTCGATTAAGGTCCGTATAACTCAACGAAGTTATTAATCCATGTTAAATAACATAAATCGATCAATTGACCGTGAATCAAAAGTTGTTCGGGCGAAATCGATCAAAAATCGATCGCATCGTAATGCGTGCCCAAAAAAGCCGCGACGCAAATTTAGAAACCGCGAAATAAATCGAGGCCACCTAAAAATCCGACTCGACGAAATAAGACCAACAAAATCGACCGTTTGTCGATCGGAGGTCGTTTGATATTTTAAAATCGTAAAATTTAATGACCAATTAAGACTGTATCCTGTAAATTTCGGGGATTCATTTTCGACCCGAAGTATATGAATATTATACTCGTATTGATCGTCGTTCAGAGACGGTCAAAACGAACTATTGTACACAAAAATCTGACACTCGATGTGCGTATACGGTCAACTTCGGTTTTCTAATTATAAGAGAGATTTTTGAAAAAAAAAATAATTCAAACAGTACAGCAGCAGCAGACTGCTGTACAGTGGCCACTTGGCTCCCCTATTCTTCTCCACTTGACTAAAAACCCACTTCCACTTGTCAAGCAATAAAGGCACATTCTCCCTTATTTATACCAACAATTCCTCCTCCTTTTGCGCTCTCTCTTTTTCTCCCAATTCCCAGCCGAAGGAGACCAAACCCCCCATCATTCTCCCATTTTTTTTACTGCAAATCTGCATCAGGAGTTGTTGCAAGCTTTGCCAGCAACCATTTGTTGCTCTTCTCAGATTTGGGGCTGCTACTACAACAATCGTGTTAGCCACTGTTGCTCCTCCTACTGAGCTGTTGTCCAACAACTCAGGTGCAGTTGTTGCTGCCCTTTCGATGGCTTGAAGCTGCTGCTATCAGCCGGAAGAACCACCAGTTGCAATTGGTCCAAATAGGGCTGCATGCATAACATTTGTTCTCCAATTTGAAGCAAATCCAAAGGTACAATCTTCTCCTCCTCTTGCTGTAATCCATGTTTTTACACAACCCTAAATCTTCCTCTTGCTATCATGCATGAAGCCTTCCACATTTCCTTATCTTTTATTGATTCTCTTCTCATGAGTAATGTGTTGTAGGAAAAATTGGGGGGAATTGTTGATTAAATTTCTGCTGGAGCATGATAATAATACTGAAATTTAGGAAGGTTTACTTATTTTTGAATGCTATAGAAATCTAGGCATCTGGCATGTTAACTCTACAGTACATCTGATTTCATTTGGCCTCAAACAACCCAGATATCATATGGAAAATGATCAGGCAGTCCCTTGCTCCTTAGTTGATATATGTAACAAACGAATCACTCTGTTACCAGACAATTTGTCTTTCTTCTTGGTAAATTAAAATAAAAGTTTGGCCTTCTAAAATTAGTAACCATTAAGTATATGTATTGGTTTCGAATATATTAGTTTTCATTACCATTTAAAAACAATATAATCTATCTCTATAGATATATAATTTAAAAAAAACAGTCACTATTTGTTGTTTATTGAAGGGCATCATAGTAATATTCTTATGGGGTGGTGACCTTGACTCTTAATTGTCCAAGACCTAGGATATATGTGATTATTTTTTATATAAAAAAAAAGCTCAGATAGCCATGTCATCTCAAATATTCTCTTCTAACAACTAGACATTAGAGGATAAAACATCTCAGATTTTTTTGCATGTACACCATGATACAACAGTGATGGTATTGCAACACAACCGATCATGCAACAATTTAAAGTTTCTCAAAAAAAAAGGGATATGCGCTAAAGCTTAAGAATATTCCTGAATTACGACCAATTGTATCCACTTGAAAGATCCACTCCTTCTACAAAACCATTGGAAGTATTTATCCTTGCGTTGACTTATTAAAGAGTGATTTTCTTTGTATATGCCTGAAGAATTTGCTTAAGAAATGCACCGAAAGAGATTTTTGGACTTCCTCCTATCCGGGTATTTCTATAAAGCCCAAAAGTTGACCAGAACCGCTGCGGGACAACATCCTTTATTCTAGAACTCATTCTTTTCAATCCATATGATTATCAACAAGTCACTATGTTGGCTACTGGTAGATGTTGGTGGTTCGCCTGAAGTAATGGCACATGGATATTTAATGTTCTTCTCAATCATCCTATCCTTTTATTCTTTGAAGTTATGAGTGAAGGGATTGTTTTTAGCATATTGAATCTGTTGTTGACTTCCATGTAATTAACATCATTTCATAAACAGTGGAAACTGGTATTGCCATTCTTAGGTCAATAAATCATATGGCAGCTGAAAATTCGTGGTGTTTCTTGAATCAGTGGATCATGTAGTAATCTGAAAATAAAAAGAAATAGTAGGCGTGATCAACTCTTTTCCTCTACTGAAAGTAATGGAGCTTTACTTTGCAGAGTTGGATTATGGGGAAATGGTTGTGGCGATTGCTTTAAGTAGGGTCTTTACCTTCCAACCTGTTTGATATCGACCATTGTTCATATCTCTGTGGCTTGAGATGGTTGACTCATGTTCATGTCCTTTTCATTGATTCTGGTGTCCTTTTCATTGATTCTGATACTGATTGTAACATTATCGATATCCTACTGATCTAAATTTGAATCCAGGACCATTGAACAACCTTAATATCGTGATTTGAAATTTTAGATCATTAAGGTATGTTCATACAAGTGACTTTGAAAATCTAATAAGCCTCCGAAATTTGAGACGATCTATAATCAATGACTGAAAATCTTTGCGATCAATCATTTAGGTATAAATCACTTATGGGTTACTATTCAATCAGATGGTCGACAAAATGTCTAGATCTGTAAAGCCAATCACAACAGAAATTGAGAAAGGATGAGAAACTAAGTCAGTGATAATGATTCAGTGATGACTGATAAATAATGAGTGCCAGTTATGGTGACCTTTACGCCTGACTGTGCGAGGGTGCGGTGACCCTCAGCTGGGCGGGAGATTAGGAAGCCCAGTTAGGGCAGCGGCCGCTTGATGCGCGGGTCTAGGATCTCAGTCTCTTTCTCGGTTTTTCGTGAGCGCTCGCAATTTTTACGCCTCTCTGGGATCCACAGATTTCTTTTAAAAGACCAGTTCCGCTGACCCTTGTTCTTTAGGGTACCTAGGCTGGAGGACCCTTGGTTGCAGTTTTTCGAGCTCGTTAGCCCGAAAGGTCGGGCCGATTTTTCTTTTAGAGCGACTTTTCTAGAGAGTCTCTCTCACCCGTCTCAGTGGCGTAGTTTTGGAGTAGACCTATCCCTCTATTGGACCGCCTTCCAATAAGAGGGCGAGACGGAAGAGCCTTTTGTAGGCTTCCTCACCGCTTGAGTTTCATTATTTTTCGCCAGCAGACTTGGCGATGCTACATCTGAATCATCCATGTATACATCTGAATCCTCTATGGCTACATCTGAATCAGTTACAGTTGAATTTGGAAAAGTTACATTTGAGATTGGATTGAGTCATAATTGAGTTTGGCTAAAGTTGAATTACAGTTGAATTGGTTACATGGAAGGTTGATTACAGTTGAGTTGGTTTCCGTTGAACTAGTTACTTTTCTGCCAATAATTCCTGACAAAGAGAAAAGGCCATATCATGAAAATGATCCTTATCAGACTACAAGCTACTATCACAGTTGTTTGAAATAGCTAGTGGACGTGTTGGGAACTTAGTTAGGATGCATTTTACTCCACCGCATGCCTACGGAGGCACCCCAACCCTAAGGCTTCCTTACTACCTTAGAGTCATGGTGTGAGGTCTTACCCAGACCAAGACCACAGACTATCCATTAAGCTTGAGAAAATCAACAAGAAAAGAATCAAAACCCCGGATCCATCATATACCCTTACTATGATCAATCCACAAGATTATTAATCATCATTATAAGCATAATGATCATATCAGAGTCTCATCATTCACATTCTCAAATAGAAAGGCAATGACTTAAATATGGACCATATGATATTTGTATATCAATGATTAATGTGGAAATTAGTGTAGGATGAGTAGAATGGGGTTTTACATACCAAACAACTTGAAAACCCGTTTCATTGCAAGTAGCTTTAAATTTTAATTGTCAAGGCCAAATTACTTGCTTTCTTTTGGAACCATTAAATTCCTGTTAATTTTAATAAATTAGATGTACTCAACGTTTGTTGATGTTCTTTTCTCCCTATTCCATGGATTGCAGGCAAAATACCTGCACCGTTGTATTGGGAGAATTGAACATCAGCTTTTGCAGTTACAATTATCAGGTACGTATGCCATAATTTATTCAAAATATTATATGCTTTTTATTTCTCTTCTTCTAAAATTGGGATGCATGTACATAATGCAATTTTTGTTGTTACATGCCAATTGCTATGGAAACTTATGCAATATAATTGTGACATAGTGTAGTTCTGTGGCTTATTAGTTAATTGTGAATGTCATTCGTACACAAAAAAAAATCCCAAATTTTTAGTCCTTTAATGTGATCTTTAGCGAACATGATACTACGGGTGATATGTAAACGGGTATCCCAAATCCGCGAGAGCGGGCCTCACAGTTTTCATGTCACTACCACCACCTCCGTTAACCCTCTCATCACCACCACCCCCTCCCACCTCCCCAAACCCTCCATCAATGGTCATAGACTCAACACCAGCTCCTATCCCACTACTAAGGACATAAAAGTAGTAAATGGAACCTAGCAATATAGTTACAAAATCACTTCCCAAAGAACCTACCTATGTAGAAATAGATCATTTATTTTAACTTATTGTAATCAATCAAAAGAGTAGAATGTAAAATTTATTCCACATTAACTAACTGTGCTCCAATTATTTACTGGATTAAACATGTTTACTAATATATGATATGAATAGCTAATCAACCCTTTTTTTTTTTTTTTTTTTTACAGTTACAATAGCAGTTTATTTTCATTTAATAATTCTAAGAAACAAAACACGGTTCAATTTATATCTCCCCCCCCCCAATTCCAATTCCAGTAGATACCAAAAATTTCATTAACAGGTAATGTATGCCTCAACCAAATTTAGTGATTAAAATGAACCAAAGCCATGCAATTAGAGGTTCCAGCACTATAGAGCAGCAGAATTTATATTCCAAATTTTTTTTTTTCCAGACAAAATTAAAGTCTCTTCCTAATTCCTGTCCCAAATCCTCAACCAACAGGAATAATTTCAGCAAGAGAAAAAAAAGAAAGGGATATACAAAAGATCATGTATAATTGCATGCATGGCAGCAAGAGAGAGGGTCAAGGAGTGTACCTGCTGTTTTTACAATATATAAAAAAATATAGGCTTACAACATAGGTGATTCAGACCCTTACAACACATAAAAATATAAGCTTATAGATATAGGTATTTCGGTTTCCCCTTTTTCCAAGATTTTTAGGGTAGTTGCCATATTTCTTGAATGATTCTGGAATTTAATCCTCTAAATTTACACAACTTCATTTTTTTATTACTAACGAATAGATATCAGCTTTAGTGTTCCTTGAAACTCTTAATGAGATTCTCCTAGTGCTTAACTTGCAATTTATGGTAAATAAATATGAAACCATGGAACTTAGTTCCTAGAAGCATGTGATAATGTTTAATAAAATAGAACTTCTGTTAAGAGGAACTAGATCTTGTAACAACCATTCCTTGACTAATGGTACAGCTTAATATAAGATAATAAGTTTCTTAATAAAAGCAATTTATGTTACTCACGATGAGTTATTGGGGACCATACAACTACCATTACACACAATTTATAGGTTCATGTATAATCTCACCCAACATATTTTTGATGTTAATTAAGAATTTTTTTTTTTACATCAAATACTCAATCTGAGATTTAGTGAAATAAAAATCCTTAATCTGGTAAAATCAGACATTTAGGTCTATATTGATTTAAATTTTTGGGTCCTTGTAAGTGTTTTAATTCAAACATTTATTAATTTTAGGTTCAGGAAGCAGGTAAAATCAACATAATTTCAAATAACACCAAAATTCCATTCCAGGATGCAGATTTCACCAACTAAGAACATTTAGGTCTGCATTGATATAATTTTTTTTTTGGGACTGGAACAATCAAACCAACAGAAGGCCAATCTTTCTTACTACTACATTACTTCAGATACAACATTCTGGATACCAGTGTGTAATAGGGATTAATTAAGAATTCTCAAGGTTTACTTCAGCCTGATTTGATGAGAGGAAATTTATATTTATCAATTCGATGAAAAATAAGCACCGTAGCAGGACCATCCTCTTCCCCTCCTTATTGCTGCCATGCATGTTGAGTACACTCCTCAGCCATTCCTTTGCTACCATTCATGCAAAGAATCCCATTTGTTTTCTCTCCCTTGTGATTTTTTTTAAAATATCAAATCATCTCTATGATCTATAGATTAGGACTGTTGGCGAAAGAAAACTCAAGCGGTGAAGAAGCCTGCAAATGGCTCTTCCGTCTCGCCCTCTAGTTGGAAGGCCGGTCCAATAGAGGGATAGGTCTACTCCCCAACTACGCCACTGAGACGGGTGAGAGGGACTTGATGCTGGACTTTGCATTATTGATATTGTAAAATACACCAGATCTCGTTTTTTTTTTAGCAAGGTCAAAATAAGCTAATTTACATTTACTTCTCCAATTATTTGGCACTAACTTAAGAAAGATCTACACATTGTAGTAACGGGGTATATAACTAGTCTTCCGTTGCTCATATCTATTAAAGGATGCCGGCTAGTTAAACTCGACCAATACATTGCTGCAATGGACCAAACCTATTTAAAGTGCACATCAATTTTTTTTTTTTTGAAGCCATCAGAAACTCAAATTGCCAATTGCCAGAAGCTATCAAAGTGCTATGGAAAAAAAAACCTACAACAGAAGGTTGCTCATTCAAATTGGTGATGGGGATAGTTACAAAGTTCTAGAAAACTTATGCCCATTATTTGGTAGGGACAATCAGCTATAATATCTGAAATTGGTTTAATTTTTACACTAAAATCCCCATATTAAAACATGAATTTTTAGTCATTATACAGATCTGAAACTTGGGTTCAATATAAATCAAAACCCCCAAATTTTTAAGAATCAAAACATGAATTTTGGGGCTCTAATTCAGATCTATAATTCTTGAGATAATACCTTTTAAATCCCCTAATTCAGAATGAAATCTGTAGCCGAAAGTTAAACTCCTGCTCTTACCTTCAAACAGGATAGTTGCTGGAGCCCTCTATTGATTTCAATCACAGCAGCTAAGATTTGTTGTTCTGGAGCTTCTTTTGCAGCTAGAAGACCTCTTTGTTGGGGCTCCAATTCAACTTCCATGGCAGCTACCTGCTGCTACCACATGCAAGTCTTGGATCTCCACATTTTGGAGATCCAAAGGTACATCCCTTCCCTCCTCCTTGCTGCCATGCATGCTCATTTCACTTGATTTATGTACCATCCTCTTCCCCTCATTGCTGCCATGCATGATTATTGTGCATGATTTTATGTAAAATCTTAGCCTCTTCTTGCTGCCATTCTATGTGACTTTAAAACCTAATTCAAAACAAGTTTAGCTCTAAGTTTCATATTTGAAAAGAGTAAAATTTTGGGATTTCCATGTGAACTTTTCACTCTTTGAAAGCTCCCAAGTGTAAAAGTCAGGGAAATTTCAGATCTGATTAGAACTCCTGTACTTGGGTTTTTAGAGATGAAAATTGGGGGATTTTGTAGATGAATTTGGATAATGAAATTCTGTTGAAATGAAGTTGAAATTGAGGGGCTTGCATGCAACATTATGCTCTTCAAAAGCCACTGATTTATATAATTCTTACCAAACAACTTGAAAACCCGTTTCATTGCAAGTAGCTTTAAATTTTAATTGTCAAGGCCAAATTACTTGCTTTCTTTTGGAACCATTAAATTCCTGTTAATTTTAATAAATTAGATGTACTCAACGTTTGTTGATGTTCTTTTCTCCCTATTCCATGGATTGCAGGCAAAATACCTGCACCGTTGTATTGGGAGAATTGAACATCAGCTTTTGCAGTTACAATTATCAGGTACGTATGCCATAATTTATTCAAAATATTATATGCTTTTTATTTCTCTTCTTCTAAAATTGGGATGCATGTACATAATGCAATTTTTGTTGTTACATGCCAATTGCTATGGAAACTTATGCAATATAATTGTGACATAGTGTAGTTCTGTGGCTTATTAGTTAATTGTGAATGTCATTCGTACACAAAAAAAAATCCCAAATTTTTAGTCCTTTAATGTGATCTTTAGCGAACATGATACTACGGGTGATATGTAAACGGGTATCCCAAATCCGCGAGAGCGGGCCTCACAATGTGCCTATACCTCCCAACAGAACGGAGTTGCTGAGAGAAAGCATCGTCACCTTCTTGACATTACTCGTACTCTACTTATCCAGAGTTGTGCTCCCATTTCTTTTTGGGGAGATGCCATCCTTACAGCCTGCTACTTGGTAAATCGTATGCCGTCCACGGTACTTGGTGAGAAAATTCCTCTTTCTGTTGTTTTTCCAGATAAGGAATTATTCTCACTCACCCGTCGTGTTTTTGGAGTTGTTGCCTTCGTTCATCAGCTATCACCAGGTCTTGACAAGCTCTCACCTAGAGCTGTCAAATGTGTCTTCGTGGGGTATTCTCGGACGCAGAAGGGATATCTTTGCTATGACTCGGTTAATAGGAAATACTTTGTCAGTGCTGATGTCATTTTCTTCGAGTCTGTTATGCATTTTCACCTGCATGTGACATATTGGTATCTAACACATCTACTGATGAGGTCTATGTTCCTCCTCATACGGTGAGTCCTCCATTGTCCAATCCAGTTCCTAACATTGCGTCACCTCCTCCACCACCACCACCTCCACCAAAACCCCTTGTCTCTCCACTGCCTAAATTTTATACCTGTCGACCTGGTCCTGCTCATGCTCCACGCCAATCATCCAGCACGTCCCAGGTATGTTCTAGTGTTACTGCTAATGATGGGTCGAATAGTGTGCCTATGCAGGATGCATCATTGTAAGGCGAATCTGCTCCGGCGAGTTCAGTGGTTGATGATCTAGATGTTCCTATTGCGATGAGAAAGCAGAAACGCAGCTGTGCTACGTATCCTCTTGCCTCACAGGTCTCCTTTCATCGCCTCACAGGGGACTTTCAGAGATTTGCAGTGGCTTTATCTTCAGTGGAGATTCCAAAGACCTATCAGGATGCCTTGAAATCTAATTGCTGGCGGTCTGCAATGGAGGAGGAGATAGCTGCCCTACAGTCGAGGGGCACATGGAGCTTGGTTCCCGCTCCTTCAGGAGCTTCTGTTGTTAGCTGCAAATGGGTATTCACGGTTAAGTATCATGCAGATGGTAGCCTTGATCGATACAAGGCACGGCCAGTGGTACGAGGTTTCACTCAGACGTATGGAGTGGACTATATGGATACTTTCTCTCCAATCGCCCGTCACTCCACTCTTCGTATTCTTCTGTCCGTGGCTGTGGTACGTGATTGGCCCTTGTTCCAGTTAGACGTTAAAAATGCATTCTTGTATGGCGATCTGCTGTAAGAAGTCTACATGCAGCAACCTCTGGGGTTTGCTGTTGAGGGGGAGAATCATATGGTGTGCAGACTTCATAAGGCCATTTATGGACTTAAACAGAGCCCAAGGGCATGGTTTCAGAAGCTTTCCCATCTGATTGAAGAACATGGATTCAAGAGATCCAATGCAGATCACTCACTGTTCATACAGAGGATTACTCGAGGTACAGTTGTCATCATGGTATATGTTGATGATATTTTGGTTACAGGAGATGATGCCGAGGGGATAGAGATGATCAAAGCAGTGCCGGGTCGTCAATTTGTTACAAAGGACCTTGGTACATTACGATACTTCCTGGGGTTGGAGTTCGCCAGGAATGCACAGTGTCTAGTAATGACCCAGAGGAAATATATTATAGATATGCTTGTTGAGACGGGCATGGTTGGATGTAGACCGTCTACTACTCCTATGGACCCTAGCATGAAATTGTATGATAATGATACATAAGAAGTTGACAAGAGAAGGTATAGAGAAATGGTGGGGAAGCTTCTTTACATAACTATAACCCGACCTGATATTGCCTTTGCAGTTAGTCGGGTAAGCCAGTTTATGGAACAGTCGAGACAGGTACATATGGATGCTATATATATGATACTCAGATACCTTAAATCGTCTCGATGCACATGATTGCTGTTCAGAAAGGAAACCAATTTATCTGTTTCTGCATGTGCGGATGCTGACTATGCAGGATGCCCTAAGGACCGAAAGTCTACCTCAGGGTTTGCTGTGTTTGTGGGTAGCTCTCTAGTTTCTTGGAAAAGCAAGAAACAAACAATTGTGGCTAGATCCAGTGCAGAATCTGAATATACTGCTATGGCACAAGCAAGCACGGAAATGATGTGGGTCCGAGTTGTATTAGAAGACTTGCATGTAGATGTACCTCTACCCATGCAGCTACAATGTGATAATCAAGCCGCACTGTTCATTGCCAATAATCCTGCCTTTCACGAGAGAACCAAGCATATTGAAGTAGACTGTCACTACACCAGAGACATGATCCAGAAGGGGCTGATTTCTACTTCACATGTTAGTTCTGAGAAGCTGACTGCCGACATCTTCACCAAACTGTTACTCAGAGGACCATTCCAGAAGTGTACTTCCAAGCTGAGCATGATCGTATCTATTCTCCATCTTGAGGGGGAGTGTCGAAAGAATTATGTAGTATGTGTACCGTTTGTCTTTTCTATTATTCTATGTTCTGTCTTATGTAATTTACCCATGGGTTTTCTCTATATAAGAGACCCCTAGGGCTCTCAGGAAAAAAACAACTCTAATTCTTCCAACAGGGTATATCAGTAAGGATATCTCTATTCCTTTGTTGTACTATCTAGATGACATCATAAGGGGGGGGGGCTAAAGGGACAACAACAATGGAAATTTTTGGCGAGTTGTCCAAGATTTATCTAAATGGGAAGTCTATGGCTATCCCTTTTGGTCATTCAGACATAGATGCACATGCATGTGAGGAGCTGTGTAAATAATGTGTCTCTCTATCGATTTGCTACCTTGGTCTTCCTCTGACAGCTGTAAGACTTATCTGATTGGTTTCCTGTCGTAGAGAAGATGGAGAAAAAGCTCTCTGGCTAGAAGGTGGCTATGTTACAGCACGACGAGTGCTTGGTGCTTATAAAGGCCATACTCTCAGCTATTCATGTGTTCTTTATGTCATCTTATCTTCTCTCCGTTGGTATTAGACGCAAGTTGGAGATGATCATGAGGAGATTCCTTTGGGGTAAACTGGTCAGGATGGAAAGTGGGCGCATCTGGTTGATTAGGAGACTGTTACTTTGCCAAAGGTGACTGGTAGCCTTAGGATCTCCTATTTGGAAACCATGAACGAGGCTCTTCTACTAAAGTGTGTTAGTAGGATTTGGGGCATAAGTGAGGACTTGTGTTGTCTTATTCGCAACATTTATAACATTGAGGTCCATAACAGTTGCCCCAACATCCATAATTTCACCCTTCAACTTTTTGGAAGGGATCCACTTGGTGATGCACCGTTTTCAGTAACTCTTTCGGTGGTATTTGGTGATGATAAATCTTTTACCTTCTGGGCCAACAACTGGAAGGGCAAGTGGCCGTTTGCTTCCAGATTTCCTCGCCTATTTGCTCTGGCTGCTAACCAGGATGCGTGGGTCTTTGATTGTTAGTTAGATGGCAACTAGATGCCTTCGTTCTTGACGGACTTCTCTGATCAACGCATGGAGGATTTTCTTCTACTCTCAGAATCCCTCAAGTAGATAACTAGATCGACAGATGACCGCGGATCGCTGGATGTGGAAAGATAACTCGTTCTCAGTTAAGTGAGCCTACAGAGCTATCACCGACTGCTACCGCTGCAGACATATGCTCTAGTTCGTGAATGCAACTTTATTTAGGAGTTAAATATGCAAATAGAATTGATTTCTTTATGTGGTTGTTGTGCAGAAGGCATATTATGACAAGGGACCGTCGTGTTAGACTTTTCATGGATGTCTATAGTAGATGCCCCCTTTGCGAAACACATATTGAGATGATGGAGCATCTTCTCTTCCGTGGTGTGAAGACATCCACAATTTGGTCAGAGATTGACAGACTAGCTGAATATCCAGAATCTTGATCTTTTTTGGGACTCGCTGTTTGAGGCAAATCATCATTCTAGAGAGGACCTTCTGATTCCTACAACAACTATCTGGGAAGTTTGGTTTAGCTAGAAATGATGCTGTCTTTTCTTTACAACATTTTTACTGCGAGAATATAATTTTTCATTCCAAGACTCTTCTTTAGTTTTGGATTCTGTGAGTCCAACTGTAACTTTTCTTCATCTCTTAATATATTTGGGTTGGACACCATAGTGTGTTTCCTCCTTTTCTGACTCAAAAAAAGAACTTCCTTTGATATTATTTGTAGTCCTAATTGAGTATAGCGACGAATGTTTCACAAACTATCTATCACTCTTATTCGATAAATATTTCGAGTATCAATCAGGTAGTCAAGATGTACAAATTGGTGTGTTTAATTCTAAAATGAAGAGGTAGTGCATCATGACTTTTATTTAATCATGATAGTTGAAGTCATTATTTTAAAAAGACCAAGAGAAACTGAGATGAAGCTTTGATATTTTTATTGATATCGGGGTAAATCTGAACTCTTGAAAATTTAAAAAAATAAAAATAGAAAAATAACCAGTAGCCTGTAGACTGGTCAACCGTTCAATCAGATATTGGCCGACTAGTGATTATGCAGTCAGTCACCCCCCACACCTCGTAATTGGACTGATTATTCAGTCTAATCCATGGGATCAAATTTCGGCGAAATTTGGCCGAATTTCGATCTCGGTGGGTGATCGAAATTCAGCCAAAATGGCCTATATCAGCTGAAATTTGGGGGCTCCAGTACAAAAACTGACCAAAACTTCGGTTGAATTTCGATCGAATTTTAGTCGAAATTTCGTTTCGGTCACTCACCGAAATGGTGATCCGCAATCAAAATTTAAGGCCTTGGTCCAGTCTACCGGCTATTGCAATCGTGGTGCTTGCAGCCAATTAGGGTGAAACAATAGTTGAGGATGTGGTTCGAGGGTGCTTGGGCTCCTTTATTTTGTTTTGATTTTTCCGGTCAACAATTTAATGATTTTTCGGTTTTGTCCGGACTTCTTAGCATGATTGAGAATATGCAAATAGGAAGAGATCACTGGTGTGGTTTGATGGCTATTTCTTTGTTGAAAAAGCTTATGAAGCATTTTTCGTGCATGTGGCACTTGACAACCAAAATCTACGTGGGACAAATAGATTGTTGTAGGACTCGAAGGAAACTTTGAAGGTTAAGGTCTTCATTTGGCTTGTTTGTTGGATGCAAGTGATGACAAAGGTTCTCAAGATTTCTTAATGAGATAGAAGTGTCTTGCGTATCTTGCTCCATGTATTTACAAGATTCAGAATACATGGATCACCTCTTCTTTGCCTGCGCTAATAGAAAATATGTTTGAAGGGATGTAGAGTTGGAGTGGGTGGACACCACATGTTTGGAGGGTTTTCGGAGCTCTTTGGGGGTGGTTTTCTTCCGACCTTGTAGAGATCGCCTAAAGACCTTTGCTTTTGTGTGTGCCTTATGGTAGCGAGCAATGCCATGGTTTTTCATCACGAGAGGTTTATGTCGACAACGTGATGGTCCATGCCACAGCTCTTTTTGTCATCCTGGTTAATGTAACTTCTTTTGTATGGTTCATATATTTTGGATGTCTGCAGCAGTGGGTGATTGCCTTTCTCTTCGTAAAAGAAGCTATACCCAACCTGGCATTCAATTTTTGACTAACAACCATGTTTCAAAGCCTTTCAGATACTGGAAAAGTTGACTTGGTTATGAATCTTGTTGAACGTGTCAATCGAGGCTTTTCAGCAGGTGGTGGAATATCAAGTGGGTAAGGGCTCTATGCTGAACTTCACTAATACGTCCCTTTGCTGCAATATCACTTATTTAGTCGCGTTCATTTATGCAGGATTACCAGTGGTCCCCTTTCTGGTCTGATTGGAAGGTAAACAGTCCTACGATGACAAGAATTTTTTACTGCCATTTGCTTCTGATCTTTTTCTACTCTGAGGCATACAATACCTGTGAGAAGGAGAGCCATCCCTTCTCAATTGCCAACACATTTCTGAATATTTAAGCATCTGTAGGGCTTGTATATCCATAAGCACATCAAAGTAAGATAAGGAAAACTATATTCCTTCCCCGATGCATATGGTATCTCTAATAAGGAAAGCCATCCTTTCTAAAAAACAAATCCTTTTGCAAATATTTGATATGTGTGTATTTCCTCAAAAGAAAAATCTTACAATCCTTCTCACATTTTGCTTTTATCAGTTAAAATGAATAGTTACAAGTAATTCAGAAGGATTCTGGAGAAGAAGCATAAATTGCAAGATGAGGAAGTTGGGATGAACCAGTTGCATCGCTTAGCCCACTCATTCAGCATATTCTTCTTTTCTTGACAGTGCAGTCTGTTTAGTTGTTGTTTTGAGGTTAAAATTTCCTCAAAGGACCAGGACATTGGCATAGAAGTCTCTCGAGTCATATCCTCTGCTTTCTGCTTCAGATTGGATCCATGTTTCCAACAAAAGCACACTAAGAGGAGAGCAATCGGCTCTCTGCTGAACACTTGGTGCTGTGACGTTCTACTTCAGGAAACTAAACTTTCATTGTTCATAAATTTGATGTGGAATTCAATAGGCATTGAAAATATCTCTAGTTTAAAACTCTAGATGCTGTCAGTAGTACGCGGGGTTTGGCCGTTGCTTGGAAGAGCTCCATCTTCTCCTTTGTTTTTGATTTTAGGGGAAGGCATACACTGACGTTCCTCCTACATATTATTTCCTCTGGTTCTTACATCTCGATTTCTTGTGTATATGGCCAATAGCATTGGTGCAATGTTCGAATTTGTTGGCTGATTTGCGTGGCGCTAGACTTTTTCTCGCCTAGGACACCTTGGATGGCATGAGGTGATTTCAATGTCACTCTACTATCTTCTGATCGCCCTCGGGCCCGGGGGGGGCAAGATCCCTGGATTTTGCAGAGCTTATTGATGAACTTGAATTGGAGGTGTTTGACGTTGCATATACAAAGTATACTTGAAGGAATTCAGAGTCCCATTCCAGAATCAGTTGCTTCCTTGCATCTCCAGAAATTTTAGATCTTTTTTTTATCAGTGATTTCCTCCAGGCCAAGATCTTGGTCAGACCACACGCCCTTAGTATGGGAATCATGTGAGGGTGCATTGCCTGGTTCTTTCTTTAGATTTGAGAGAGCATGGCTTTTGGAAGAAAACACCAGGGATCTGGTTTCAGACCATTGGAGATCTACTGTTTGAAGTGACTCTTCCATGGCACGCCTGGCACATAAACTTGTTTCTTTGTGTTCTCGACTTTGCCCGTTAAAAATGGAGATTCATGAGGAGAGAAGAGCGGTGGGGTGTCTGTTGAGGCTATAGTTACCAGATTGTATGGAATCGAGGATGATAGAGATCTGGAGTCAATGGAGCTCAGTGAACGAGCGACCACATAGAGGGTAATCAATATGGATGACAAGAAGCATGTGGCTGAGTAAAGACAAAGAGTGAGACATAGATGGCTTAAGGAAGGTGATGCAAATACCAGCTACTTTCACATGATTGCGAGCGGACGCCGCCGCCGAAACTTTATTAGATCTTTGATAGTAAACGAAAGGAGAGTCAAAGGTGACCGAGATATTGGCGTGGCCCTGGTGGATTAATTTGGGGGCATTCTCTCGATGCAAGGAGGTTAGATCTTGGAGATGGACTTGTTTGGAGGAATCTCAGGTCTCCAACCAACATGCGAGAAATATGACACATTGTTTTACTACAAAAGAGGTAAAGTATGTAGTTTGGAACCTTATTGCAGATGGAGCTCCGGGTCCTTATGGCTTCCCAGTATTCATTTTTAAAGAATTCTGAACCTGGTTGGTAGAGAGGTTGTGGAGGAATTTGCAATGGGAAATTCGAGATTCGCCAGAGTCAACAAAGTCCTCTTTTGCCTCCTCCCAAAGAGGGAAGGCTTGGAACCAGTGGAAACCTTCGCCTAGTTGCTTTTCCCAATGCCATTTGCTTGATCGTTGCAAAAGTCTTAGCAAAGAGACTGAGCGTTGTTATGGACCATATCATTTCCCCTTACAGTCTGCTTTCATCCTCGGAAGGCAGATTGGCGATAATCTGGTTATGGCGACGGAAATTTTAGCAGACTGGAAAAGAAGGCTTAAAAATTTATTCTTTGGAAGGAGGACTTCTCCAAAGCCTATGATACTCTGCATTGATGATTCCTTTGGTCTACATAAGTACGTCGTGGCTTCCTGATGTTTGGATCATTTGGATGAAAAGATGCATTACCTCTGCATCTTTCTCGATAATTGTGAATGGACGCCCACAAGGGGGCTTCTTCCAACCTCAACGGGGTGTGCGTCAAGGCTGCCCTCTTGCCCCTTGCTTTTCGTCATTGCAACCGATCTTTTGGCTTGCATGGTTCATCGGGTGACATTCCAGGAGTTCACTAATGGATACTCCATGGAGGATATTTTTGTGCCTCTACTTCAATACACATATACCACTATATTTTTTATCGAGGGAAGTAGGGAAGAGGTAAGGGGGATGCCACATACTTTAAAGATTTTTGAGGAACTCTCTGGACTTATTCTTAATCGCAACAAATCTACAACTATTCCTTTTTGGACTTTTAGATAAGGATTCACGTGCTTACAACTTGGAGTTGGGTATGAACTGTGGCACTCTTCCTATCCGTTACCTTGGGATCCCTTTGACCTGTGGCATGCTCAAAACTTTGGATTGGATCCCCATCATTGAGAATACAGACACAAGACTTGCCGGTGGGAAGGGGACTGCTATCAAGAGGTGGGCGGTTCATGCTACTGAAGGCAACTCTTTCGGTAATCTCGATTTTCTTTATGTCCTCTACCTTATGCCAGGTGGAGTTTGTCGGCGTATAGAAATAATTATGAAGAGATTTTTTGGTCTAACTCTAGGCAGTATAAGATGGGCATCCATTTGGTTGTTTGGGAAACTGCTACTATTCCCAAATTGCTTGATGGCCTATGCGTATCTTGCCTTTGATCAGTGAATAAGGCGCTTTTGCTGAAGTTGGGTTGCTGGAATATGGGGTAATGGTAAGGACCTTTGCTGTAAACTTATTCGAAAGATGTATGATGTAAGGTGCAGGAGTGCTTGGTTCACCATCAATCTGCCTACTGTTTAGCTTTCTGAAAATGCATTCGTTCGGTGATTCCCCAATTCCGTGATCTCTTTCACTGTCTTTGGGGGATGGAGCGTCTTTTGCTTTTTGGACCGACAATTGGACAGACGTTGATACACTTGGTTTAAAATTTCCCCGTCTCTTCGCTCTTTCTTTCCCACATGATGCTAGGGTGAAGGAGTATTGAGATGATGGAGTATGGATGCCCTCTTTCCATTCTGATTTTTCAGGCGAACACGTTTAGGAGTTTATACATCTTAGGATTCTTAGTTAGATCCACGACCCGTCAGAGGGGTGGATAATTTTTGGTAAGGCGTGCCTAGAAGTCTATTGATAAACCACCATCCTCATTTGATGTCGTCCTGGTTCGCGACTGCAAGTCCATTTGCATTTGGGAGTTGAAATTGCAATTTGCAAAGCAGAATTTGCTTCTTCTTATGGTTACTTCGTAGGAGACACATCTTGATTAGGGACCACTATTCACTGGTGTTTCTAATCTTTGCACTCTCTGCAACACGACGATTGAATCCATTGATCACATGTTCTTCCATTATGATCTATTTTTCATGCCACAGTTGTGAGAGCTATGAGCGGAGCGAGAGCGGGTGGTGTGAGCGGATGTTCACGCGGTGCGAGTTCCAGTGGCGGTGGTGGGGTTGGCTGGAGATGGCGAAGAAAGGGTAACACTAGCAATGGCTCGAGCAAGGCTGCGGTTGTCGTTGCAGGGGGGCGGTGAGGGGTACGCGGAGCTCGAAGGGGGATGCAGGGGTGGTCGTGCGGGGGAGGGGGACTATCTCAGTGAAGGAGGGAGTCCTTAGTTTGTGGCGGCGGGGGTGGCTGCGGTTGAAGGTGCGGGGGAGGGTTGGAAGCACGTTCCCCACAGGAAACCGGAGAGGAGGTGTTTCCGTTGTGGGTTACGGGGGCATTTGGCGGCGGTTTGTGTCGCTCGCCCGCGCTGTTTCGCTTGCGGTGGGTTGGGGCACTGGATGGTCGACTGCGGTGCTCGCTCACGGTCTGGGAGGGATCCGGTTCAGCCTAGTGCTTCATTCGTATCGCCTGGGGTGTATCCCTCACGTGGGGAGTCATCTTGTTTTGGTGGTCGTTCGTTCGCGCAAGTGGTGGCCGGTGGTGCAAATTCCGCCACGGTGACAGGTGGTGCTCTTGATCAGAAGTTGGTGGTATCTTCGGACCCAATGCCTTGTATTTCTGTTCAGAAGGGATCGGCGGAGTTTTCTCGGAAGAAGGATGTTAGCCGGGCGGTCATCGGGATTTTCTTGCATGGGTGCTTGTCGACTGACTTCATGATCAATCTTCTCCGCAGGGTCATTGACCCTCATTTTTCTGGGGACGTCATCGCCTTGGACCCTAGGCGATGCTGTGTTCGGGGCCTGTCGGATGAGCATCGTCATCGGCTGATTCGGAGTGGGGCGATGGATGGTGTTGTTTGGAGGGACCTTCGTTTTGCTGACGGGGCGTACTTGGACGTGGAAGTTTGTGTTGCTGAGGTTCGTGGGGTCCCGTTTCTCTCTCGTTCGGTGCACTGTCTCAGCCAGCAATTGCGCCGGTGGGGTGAGGTCCTTGCGGTCTCCGATGATGGTATGGCTCCAGGTTCCGACCCTATGGTCACTAAGATCCTCCTGGAGTGCAGTAAGAGTTTTTTGGATGGAGCGGTGGGCCGTGTCTTCTACGAGAATTTGAATGATTGGCCGGTTCAATTGTCGGATTGAATTATCGGTCGTATCTCCGCCGCTGCCGCCGGTGGTGCGGGAGGGGACGTTGGCCTTGGCCTCGAAACCTGGAAGGGGAAGGACGCCGTTTCGTTTTCCGATGGACATGTGTCTTTGCATGGAGGCACTTCGTGGGACTCGTCCCGCCTTGATGAGTTCGTACGTCCTTTAAGTTCTACACCGTGGTCTCTGTGCATGGATTCTTCTCTTGGCGCTTTGTCTGGTGACGTGGAGGGGAGAGCAACGGGTGTCGTGGATGATTTTTGCTTTTGGAAAAGGACGCCTGGCCCTACGATCCGAACTCTTCATTCGGATCTTTTTGTGGCCCGACATTTCAGTGGACCCTCTTTAAGGCATTGTTTTCGGATCTTTTGTTGAAGGGTTGAGGAGCCGGATCCACTGCGCGTTTCTTCCGCGGCCGACCCGACCGCCTTATTGAATTGGATCTCACAGTAGGAAGGGGGGGGCTCCATTGCTTTAAGAGTCGCGCGCGGAGGGGGAGATGGTTGGTGGTTCCCCGCTGGTCTCGTCGGGGGGTCCATCCTCATCTGCACGGCCGTTTGGCTCGCCGGATCGGCCCGCATTGTCTTTGGCGGATAGTGTGGGCACTGTTGCTGACGAAGGCTACCTGGAAGGAGGTCGGCAAAGAGGTACAAGAGGGGAACAAGTCGCGCCCGATGGTTTGCGAGATTCTGACTTGTTCGACCTTGAAAGAAGCGGTGGCAGCGGCTGTTGGGGTCGTCCGGGCCGATGGGTGTGCGGAAGGTTCCTCATGAAGGTGCTCTCATGGAACGTGCGAGGGCTGGGGGAGGCGGTTAAGCGGAGAACCTTGGGTTCGAGGTTTACTGAATGGGGTTACGATGTCATATTGCTTCAGGAAACAAAGATGCAGGGTGTGGGGGACGCCTTTTGGCGTTCGTTCAGCGCGGGGTGCTGGATGAGGTCAGAACTCTGGACGCGGAGGGCTCGACGGGCGGTCTGCTCATCGCTTGGAGATCGGCGGTGTTCTCTTTTGGCTCGGTCTTCAGGGGGAATCATGCTATCTCCGTGATCCTGTTTAGGATGGATACTTCGTTACCGATTGCCTTCTCTTGTCATCTTGTGCTTACGGGCCGTATTACGGTTCTCGGTGGCTTTTTACAAAGACTTCTGGGAGTTGGTGGGTGGGGAGGTTCTGGAGGTCTTTAATGAATTCTGTGATGGTAATGCTGGATTTGACAGGATTAATAGAGCTCTAATTGTTTTGCTGCTGAAATCCTCCTCGGCCGAGCGTATTGAAGACTTTCGTCCTATTGCCATCTCGAATGTACTCTACTTGATTGTGGCGAAGGTGCTTGCGCGTAGACTGGCTCTGGTGCTTGACGGAATCATTTCTCCGATGCAGGCTGCGTTTATTCGTGGTAGGCAGATTGCAGACGTTACGGCTTTGGCCTCGGAGATGGTCGCGAAGTGGACCAGGGAGGGGACTCGTGGGGTGTTATGGAAGGTCGATTTTGCGAAGGCCTATGACTGTCTCGAGTGGAGCTTCATTTGGTCGGTTCTGAGGAGTAGGGGCTTCCCGGAGGTGTGGATTTCGTGGATGCGCCGCTGCGTCACTACGGCTTCCTTCTCGATTATGGTGAATGGTCGCTTGGAGGGTGGTCTCTTCCAGCCACGGAGGGGGGTGCGGCAGGGCTGCCCTCTTGCACCTCTCCTTTTTGTGATGGCGGTGGATGTTCTTGCTCGGATGACGTGCTGGGTGGTCGATTATGGTCTCTCGAAGGGCTTCTCCTGCGGCGAGGTGGTGATTCCTCTCCTTCAATACGCCGATGACACGATCTTGTTCATTGGGGGGGGGCAGTGACGAGGTCTCTGCCATGGCGGCTACTCTGGAGGTTTTCAGTGAGATGTCGGGCATGTTCAAGAATACCAACAAATCTAAGGTGGTTCCATTTGGTATGGATGCGGAGGAGGCGGCTGACTGCGGTTTGATTTTGGGCTCTATGCTTGGCCCTTTGCTCTTTGAATATTTAGGTATGCCGCTGGATACGGGCAGGACGCGTTTGAGAGACTGGTCCAAGGTGATGGAGAAGATGGAATTGCAGCTGTCCGGCTGGAGCTCGGCTATGCTTTCGAAGGGTGGCCGCCTCGTTCTTCTCAAATCGGTTTTTTGTCATCTATCCCTGTATATTTTCTTTCCAACCGACAGGTGCCTGCGGGGATTCGTTCTCGAATTGAAAAGTTGATGCAGAGGTTTCTGTGGGGGAGGAATGGGGCGCCTGCGAGTGGGCTACAGTTGGTGGGCTGGGAGGAGGTGACGAAGCGCAAGAGCGAGGGTGGGCTTGGTATTCGTCGGCTGGACCACGTTAACGACGCCTTCTTCTCAAGTGGGTGAATAGATTATGGGGTGCTAGCGAAGATTTCTTCTCTGTGGTCTTGCGTAAAATCCATGGCGTGGGTGGTTCATTGCCGGGGCCGGGAGCTAGTATTGGGCCGGGGATGCCTTTCTGCCGCGGGGTGCTGCGGTTATCTTAAAGTACTCTCCTCTTTTTGTTCCGGTGCTTGGTGACGGACATGTTTTCAGATTCTGGAAAGATACTTGGTCCGGTGGGGCGCCTCTTTGTGAGAAGTTTCCGTGGTTATTTGCTATGGCGGCTGATGGGAATGCTTTTGTTGCCTCTTATTGGTCCGGGGATGGTTGGTTCCCCATCCTTCGTAACAAGCTTTCCGACCAGCGGTTTCTCGATTTCCTCCGGCTCTTGGATTCGATCGGTGGGGCGTCTCGGCCTACGGGGGGGAGGGATCACTGGGCTTGGATGGGGGGGGGCTTCACGACGTCGAAGGCTTATCGGAAGATTTCTTCCTCCACCAACTTGGGGATGGAGGGGCTGATGCGTGATTGCAACTTCATTTGGGGCTTGCGGCTTCATGAGAGGGTTGGTATTTTCTTCTGGATATTTCAAAGGAGGCTGTTGACGAGGGATCGCTGCGCTAGGCTGTTTGGCTCTGTCCCGGAGGTTTGTGTTCTATGCGGCATTGATATTGAGTCCCTGGATCATCTTTTCTTTACCTGCCCGATGGTGATGGGCGTCTGGGAGGCGGTGGCTGTGGATTGGATCAACACCAATGACTCGGCTTATTTTTGGGATTCAATGGTATCCAACAAGGACAGTGACCGTAGAGATCTCTTGCGTCCCATGGTAAGTATTTGAGCTATATGGCTTGGGCGGAATGAAGCTATCTTCAAGGGACAACGATTTTACAAAGAAAATATTATGTCTCACGGTGCTCGTTTTATTGTTGATTGGCTGGTGGTCTAGCTCCCTCTCGTGGTCCGAGCCGGGTTCCTTGTAAAGTTTTGCTCTTCGTTTTTTCCCTGAATCTGTTTCATCTCTTTTTTTCTTTAATAAATTAGGGGTGAACACCACCAAGTGTATCCCCCGAGCGTTTAGATTTCAAAAAAAAAGTTCTTCCACTGTGATAGTATCCGCTCAATTTGGCAGGATCTTGGACTTATCTGGATGAATGTACAGAACCTTGAGACATTCTAGACTCTATGAATGCTGCAAAACTTCACCCCTGTGAAGAACTTCTGGTTTTATGGGCCATTTGGTTATCTAGAGATGGTACGATCTTTTCAGGTGATCGGTTTTATGCTGACAATGTATTTTCCATGCTAAGACTCTTGTTGAGTCTTGGCTTCTGTAAGTACCCCCTTTTCTATTAATCTATCTGGGGCGGGCACCATAGAATGTTTTCCCCCTTTTTGACTTCAAGAAAAGCACGCTATAGTTATGTATATGGTTTTGTTTGAGAGAATTATGTATTTACTATTTCTTTCCTCTTTTGTTGACTAAATTAAATTAGGATTTATGTTGTATTTTTCGGTTATATTCCTTCAATGCATTTTGTTTGGTTTTAAAAAGCCGAGGTTAATCTAAGATCTCAAGATTAAGAAGCGGATAATTTAAGTTGGTGGTGGTGGGTTTTTTTATGCAAGGTTGGATGTGGTTGTTGAAATGTAGCCTTTACTTAGCTTTATGCCCCCATTCCGTGAAGTCCCTTGTCCACTTCTCTAGTTATATGATAAGATATCACTTCATTATTCGCATTTTCCAGGTTCTATTTGGCTTGTTAGACATGCCTTCAATCTAGATGATCAAATCTTAAAACAAAGTTAAAGTTTTTGGTTTGTTTCTTTTATAGTGTAGCTCTGATCTTGTAGTCGATTCTTGTTGCAGCTTTGCATATTCCCATAGGAATGTCTTTGGGAGGAACCAAAAGCTTAACCTTTCGCTTGAACGAGGACAGTTGGACTCTATATATCGCATGAACTATACAGATCCGTGGATTGAAGGAGATGACAAACGGACATCGAGAACATTCACACTACAGGTGTTTTGCTGTCTGCACTTTGCAGGTGTTTTTGTTTCTTTTATTTTTAAGACCCTTTACTTTTGCAAACTAGAATTCAAGGACGCCTGGAACCCTTGTTCATGGAAGTAACCAAGGTCAAGGAAACGTGACTGTAGAACGGGTCACTGCTGGCATTGAATATAGTAGGCCTTTGAGACCCAAGTGGAGTGGCACTGCTGGTGTTACATTTCAGGTTAGGCACTTCTATTATATTTCTTCACTTCTCTACCTTAATATTGATTCTGGTTCTATGTTTAATGCTCTCTTTTTTTGTAAATTGATTGTTGAGAATTGTGTATTTAAGATAGATGGGTTATTTGATCCTTTCAAGATATTAAGCCATTTAGTGTTTGGTTTGTATCTTACTCATTATTACTTATAATGAGAGATTGTGGATATATACCTGCATATATAATAGTTTTAATTTGGCAAGATTTTAGGAGAATTATTTTTGATGTATGTTTTCCTTTTATATCTGGTTAGCTTGCTACCTTTTAGACATCTTTCTCTAAATTCCATTTTTTAGTTTACATTTTATGATCTGTTAACACAGTATCATTGATGGGATTGATGTTCTTTTGCTTCTGTGCCATCACTGGTGGTGATCTCCTAGAGTTTTTTGAGTAACCAACGGGCGATCCTCCAGAAGCTGGATGCCCTTACTTCATGTATTCGGACTAACAAAGATAGTACACATAGTTACAAGGACCACACCTCAAAGAGGGCCTTGGCATTCTCTATCATGTTTTCAGAATAAAACCTCTCATTTTTGGAAATCAATCCATTTCCTGCTAGCAAGATGCCAATGCGTGAGGTAGCACCTTTGTCCTGTCTTCACTTGAGCTCCTGCAGTTACTGCCCACGGAATGTAGCTTCATCTGCACAATGCAGACCGGGCAAACTAGCATCCCCCCAAGTCTGTCTAGAATCAGGAGACGCAAAGATCAAACGGTTTTGATTATGATGCCAATTAATACATAAAAGTTGATTTGTGTCGAGGAAAGGGATCCATTTCGTGTACTCCACTTAACCTAGAACATGCTGGTTTTGATTATGATGCCAATTAATTTGACTCCGAAATCTTTATGTAAGTTAGATGGTATGAGTGGGAATAGAGCCAGTTAATTGCAGGACTGTCCCCCTAACTTGTGATTTTATCAAGGTTGTGATATTGAGATTGTAGAAGTTGTTCTTTTGTGATAAGTTCGATTCATCGATAATGGAAGAAATCCGAAGATAGATACATGGTATAACCTCCCACAAGTGGGGGACATAGAAGATGCATCACAAAAAAAGAAAGAACTACTGTTGGAAACTAGATCCATGGAAGATGGATAGAACACCTCAGGAATGGAAAATCTTTCAAAGATGAACTTTGAATGGGGATGGACGGGAAGAGAAAGTAAAGAGAAACTGCATACATCTATAAAGCATGTACTCTTGGTCATGGGTAACCTAACTCCAACACATGATTGGACATTTTTTTGGAGTAAAAGTACGGGTGAACCCCCCCTTTTGGGGGACATCGCCAAGGGAAATTCATTAATAAAAAGTTATAGTAAAAGGCCGAACATTAACACAAGAGCCATAAATTGTACATCGCATTACAGTGAGCCACCGCGTTTTCAAAGTAAAACCTCTGATTTTTGAATATCAAATCATTCCGCCCCAACCAAATGGCCTAGAGAGCCGCGAAGGCCTTCGAGCAATCATCTGTAGAGTTAGCACCCATCGCCTGGATAGATGGCCAAAAGGCCGATGACGCCTCGCTTACCACCCTAGACATTCCCATCTCTTCCCAAACACGTTGAGAGTCCCGGCAGTTGAAGAAGATATGATCTAAATCCTCATTCGCTTCCCCGCATCTATCGCACTGGGTGTCCTCCAGATCGAACAGCCATCCCTTCGCCTTGTCACATAGCCGGCCCCGTCTCATGCACCATAGGAAGATCTTCACTCTATTCGGGATCTTCGCCGCCCACACGATTTTCATGTCCTGACACAGATCTCCATCCTGTATCTCCGCCCGTGACCTCAGTTCTCTATAGACTCTCTTCACTGAGAACTTGTTATCCATCCTCTGAAATGATCATGACCATGCGAGAAATCACCTGGCGGCGGGAGCTCCGCCAACATGCTTAAGCAATCCTCCGAACGTTGATCGTACAGAAAGAGCGGCGCCCAAGTTCCCTCCATTGCGATTTGTGAGAGCATGGCTTCCTTCATAACCGCTAGCGGGTACAGACGCGGATATATGCCCTCCAAAGTGCCCTCTCCCGTCCAGTCATCCCGCCAGAACCGAAAAAGGAGACCATCTCCCAACTTTGGTCTGAGACACGACGTCAATAAAGGTAGAATCTCCCGGATCCCGGCCCAAAGCGGGGATTCATATCGCATTCTTTTAGCCATCAGTTCACCTTTAACTCCATAGATCCTCCTTACCAATCTAGCAGACAGAGAAGAAGACGGACCCCAGATGTGGATCGCCCACTTTGCAATGAGCACCGTTTTCATACATTCCACGTCCCTGATGTCAAGACCACCCTCCCTACGGTCCCTCGTGACCTCCTCCCAGTTAACTAGGTGCATCCCTGGTCCTTGTTGCTTCCCATCCGAGTAAAAGAATCTCCTCATCAAAGACTCCACCTTTCTTCTAACTCCCATCAGCATCAGTCTAGTAGAGAAGAAAAAGATAGGTATCGTCGATAGCACGTGATTCAGGAGGATCAACTCCCCCCTAGATAAGGTGACTGCCTTCCAACCTGCCAACCTCTGTTTCATCCACCTTACGACCTCATCCCAATCAACGCTCCTCAGTCTCCCCCTAACCAGCGGGAGCCCCAGATAAGGGATGGGGAGTTCCCCCAAGGAGCACTCCGTAATCCTCGCAATTGTGAGATGCTCCTCCTCCTTGAGTCCAAAAGGGACAACCATCGATTTCGCTTTGTTGATCTCCAAGCCCGAAAGTTCTCCAAAAATGTCTACCAGATGCTCCGCATTTGAATTCTGATCATTAGTGCCAGCGAGAAAGAGAATCGTATCGTCCGCGTATTGAAATAGAGGGATGGAGATGTCGTCCTTTCAGAAACCCTCACACCATCCCACATCGACCGCCTTCCTGAATAGGACGCCCAAAGCGTCTGCCACCCGAATGAACAACATGGGTGCCAACGGACACCCCTGTCTCACGCCATGCTGCGACTGGAAGAAGCCGCCCTCCGGTTTGCCGTTCACTAGGACAACGAAGGATGACGTGGTGACGCATCGCTTCATCCAGTCGATCCATATCTCTGGGAAGCCTCTCTTCCTCAGAGAGAGCCACAAGAACCTCCAGTCGACACAGTCATAAGCTTTGGAGTAGTCAATTTTCCACAGGGTGCCTCTCGCCTTCGTCCGTTTCCAATCGAGGCAGATCTCCGACGCCTATGACAAGACTATCCGCCATGTGCCTCCCCGGGATGAAAGCGGATTGACCCTGGAGTACCACCGAATCTAATAACCTCTTCAGTCTGTTCGCCAGAATCTTCACAACAATGAGGTAGATTGCATTGGACAACGCAATAGGTATGAAGTCTTCCACATACAAGGGATTCTCCTTCTTTGGCAACATGAACAACAACGCCCGGTTAATCTTCTCAAGCCCTCTATTCCCCTCTCTAAACTCATTCAATATATCCAACACCTGCTCCTTCACCAGATCCCAGAACTCCCGGTAAAAAAGAACCGGGAAGCCATCCGGGCCTGGAGCCCCTTCCGCATTCAAGCTCCAAACAACTTGCCTCGCCTCTTCCTCCGAGAAAGCCTTTAGAATGCCCTCAGCCTGCGCACTTGACAATGATTCCACACCAGACCCCAACCACCCCCACCCGACCCCTTTCCTCCTTCCCGATGCCTGGACGAAATGCCCCCTCAAAGCACTCCCCATCGCCGCCTCACCCGAGGTTCGAACGCCACCCACGACGATGTCCTGAAAGTAGTTCATTCTTCACCATCCAGAGGCTAAGGAACGGAAGAATCTCGTGTTGGGGTCCCCTTCCTTTAGCCATTTCTGCCTAGATCTTTGCCGCCATTCAACATCCTCTTTTCTATCTTCAAGCAGCAACACCTCGAGAAGATCCTGCCTCTCATTGAATTCGCATTCAACCAGTCCTCTCGTATTATCCATCCCGTCCAATCTAGCAACCCCGTCCTGAGCCTCTGCTCTCTTCGTTCTCCTTTTTTTCTTCAGTTCCTTCCCGAAAGATGTGAGGAAAGACCTCAAAGCCGTGAGCTTCGCTGCCAGCCTCGAGACTGCCGAGCCCTCCGCCGTAGGCTCCCTCCATTGCTGCCCTACCATCTCCTTGAATCTCTCTGCCAGAAGCCAGCTTCACTCAAAACGAAAGAAAAATCTGGATGGCTGATCCTCTCCAGACAACCATATAATTGGAGTATGGTCCGAATGCGCGCGAGGAAGGGCCCACGCCCTTGAAAGCGGAAACACCTCAGTTCCCTCCGGAGAAAGCAAGAATCTGTCAAGTCTAGAACGAGATCGCGCATTTCGCCAGGTGAATGCACAACCGACCGCATCAACGATCGACATGCCCAAATAATGAATCATCCCGCGGAACTCCTCCGAGCCAGGGTCCCTACCTCCCCCTCTTGCGATCGGTCGTCCGGGATCAGTGTGATGTCGAGGTCTCCCCCGATAAGCCAAATCATCGCACTTCTCAAGTCGCCCACTTGCTGAAGTTCAGGAGCCAGAGCTCCCCTCTCACCGTTTGTTGGGCCGTAGACATTTGTGATAAGTACCTCGATTCCATCACTCCTCCGTCGGAGTAGCACCGACATGCAGGACGGAGATTTCATCTCGCTCAGCAGTTCAAACGCATCCTTCCTCCACCTTGATAACAAACTGCCTGAGGCTCCTTGCGCCTCCACCTCAGCCAGATCAAAACGCCTGCCATCGTCCAACCCCTTCCTTGCAAAGTCCAAACTCGATGATAGTTTTGTTTCTTGTAGCATAAAGACATCCGCTCCAGCATCATAAATTAAATTCCTCACCCCCATTCTTTTTTCAGGCCGCCCCAACCCCCTAACGTTCCAAGATAGAATCTTCATAGGCATAGAACTTGCTTTGTCTTCTTAGGTGGCACCAGGCCCAGTTGCATTGCCACGGACCTATCCAACACCCGGAATCTATTCTGACTGATAGGGATGGTCTGCGGCGCCAAATGGTCGCTCTCAAGTCCTTTCGCTTCCGCTAGAACTGCGGCTCTCCGCTGTCTTCTTTCTAGATTAGCCTTCCTAACATAGAAGGCCCCGAACCTGGGGATCTTCCCCTCCAAGCCCCTCCGGCCATCTTCGACAACCACCTCACCAGCGATCGGAGCGCCGCCCATCAAGTTCCCCTCCTTTGGCGAGCCCTCTACGCGGGTGGACTTCAAAGCCCCCACACCCACCTCCAACTTGTCGTCCTTCGACTCTCCCTCCACCCACGGCGAAACACCCCCGCCCTCCCCTTCACCCCCCTCAAGACACACAACGTCCTGGAGAGGGCATAGGAAGGAAGGTCCAGACTGGTGCTGGCCCGACCCATCGCACAGATGGACCTCTGGGTAAGAAACATGAATCGCAATTGGGTTCGGACCTACCGTGCAACCCAAGATTAGCTCGCCATTGCAATGGCCCCCCTCCCGGAGCTCCGAACCCCTCCCCGGGACAGGTCAATCCACCTTCAACGCCACCTCAGCATTTGATAAAGTTCCCACCGCCAACGAAATGTTACGGTAATCGAGACGCTCCTCCAGATTCGGAAGGTTGACGGTCCCGAAGCGGATCCCGCATGGGAAACGAGGAGTCACCCCTACCGAAAATGTCGGTTCGCCTTCCGCCTGCTGCTGTCCACCCTCCCGCCGGACGGGATGCCCCACCGCGACCCCCGGTGGCCGCATCCGCTTGACACCGGCCGGGGCCCCCACCTCTGCGACCAGGCTTCGAGAATCTCGGTTCTGCCGCCCCGCATAGAGGTCCATCGAGGTGAGCTCGACGAAGAGAGTCTTCCCCGCCCACCGACACCTCCTTCCTCCCAGCAACACAGGATCGAGATTCCTCACCGAGATGATAGGGTCCAGCGGCTCCCCCGGACAACATCCCGAGGAAACGACATCGACGACCTCCCCCTCTCCCCGCCAACAGCGCACGGATCATCGGGAGGCTACGCATTAGCACTGGAACACCCTTCAACTGGACCCGATCCAGACGCTTCGGCTGCAGAAGCCCATCTGCAGTCCTTGGACGCTGCCATCTTAAACTCGTCTAGCCTTCTTTAGTCCACCGGAGCAGTTCCTTGCACAAATTTTCTTCAAGCCCCTTCGCGAGGACGCGCCGTGGTGACAACTGCACTATATACCCTCTGAACAAGGCTGTCGAGACCAGTCCCACGTCGGACGTGCCTCGGAAAAGCGCCTCCCCCGGTCCGCCGCCTTTACCAATCTTCAAGCCCTTAACATGCCGACGAGCGTCATGCGTGGATCCCAGTTCAACGGGCACGAGCTGCTCCTGTGCGAGAAGCGATGACATAGGAAGCAACAGATTGGCTCCCGACAGTGACGAACCAGTGCGACTGAGAGCCGCATATGAAGCAGCCCATCCCAAAAGGGTTAGAGAAGGCCCCCGCGTGCGGTGCTTCACGCCTTGACGCCGTCAGCTTTCTCCTGCGCTTGCGCACGACCACCCAACCTCCTTCGTTGTCCTTGGCGTTCCCTCTTCCCACGTCCCCACTTCCCATTTCCATCTCCGCCAACCCTCCACATGATTGGACATGCCTTCACATTCTCGTAGGTGGGAGGACAACCTACTTCCACAATTGGAGTATGATTTGGGGAGTACCATTAGAGGGAAAATCTTGGATTTCGAAGTCGACTCTGGTGATGTAGTATGGTGGGAGGAGATCGGTATAACAAAAAACCACACCACGAGAGGGTTGTCACCTCCACGGAAGGGAGTGGTTGGGTGGTAGAGTAATCGTCTTTGTTGCATGATCCATATATTTTTGCTTGCTCCTCTCATGATAGTCTAGGGTTGATGATTGGGTTCTTTTGCCTAATGAAACAACTGCTGATATGGATGGTTCCTTTTTTAGTAGTAAATCTTTTGGGGTTTCTTGATGCTTCTTACATGCTAGATAGAGGAGGAAATATGGACTGATGTAAAAAAATGAAAATTTGAAGATCAATAGACTCTTATATGTTCAAGTTATGAGTTCATGCATTAATGGGGAGATGTTAATGCATGGGCATGCATATTTTGATTATAACAAAACTTATGCAGATAGATGAAACCTGTGTAAAGCTTGTAGCTAGGTCAAGTGCAAGAAAGCTACTGGACAAAGATCAAGCTCAAACCTGAGGAGCTTTAAGTTATGTGAAGAAGAAGCTAAGAAGCTCAAATGAGTTCAAAGTTAAGGAACTTCAGCTCAAGCTTAAGGAAGGATCTCAAGCTCAAGAAGAAAATGAAGTCTTTCTTTTATTAAGTCTTGTATTTTGTTATTATATTTAAATATAAAAGACCTCAAGAGTCATGCATATTGCATTTTATCCCTTTAACTTTGATTTTCTTGTCAAAGAGTTAAGCTGATCGATCAACCATTCTGACCTGATTGGTCACACCTGGTCGATCAACACTGTTTTCCTAATCAATTAGTATTTGAATTATAATAGTTATATTCTGATCGATCAATTTTAATCTCTGATCAACAATCTTTTGAATATGATCGATTATCTAAGTCCATATGATCGATCATTTGACTCTGATCGATTATAGTATCCTGATTAATCATATTCCATTTCAGGAAGATTATTGAAGGTGATTTCATTTCTAATTTGTTCACAACAACTACTTTCTTAAAGCCAACGTTTATGGTGAGTCTAACCCTATAAATAGGATGTTATACCTCATTCTACAACACAACAAGAGCAACATGTTCTCTTCTTTCTACTTTCTATACTATGAGAGAAAGATTAAACAACTTTGAAGCTTTGCATTTAATTTTTACAGCATGATCCTGCCTATGTAATATCATTTTTAATTACCTGCATACAGTTGAGTTGACCATGTAATCATCTAAGGTTGTAGTATGGTTGGTTTTCCCGCGTAAGCAACTCAGGTTAGTGGAAGACTTGTGTGGATTAGGTTGAAAGTCCGAGCCGAGAGACACGGATCTTGATTTTTACCCAAGATGGTTTCCACGTTAAATAACGGTGCACTTGTGGATTGATTGCTTATCTTGTTATTGAAAGTGCTACATAACGTTGTTTTTGTTTTAGAATATTGTGATTGAAGCGATCCATATCATAAGTCCGATCCACCATCACTCATCAACCCGTGTCCGTAGGGTAAAATTGACAATTCTTTACAGAGCCTCGTTCGTGTCGAAGAAGTTACGCTTGACGCACACATGGCCATCATTTTAAGAGCGCGATTGGAAGGAAGCATCGTAGTTCGCCCATCACTCTTCAGCGGGACAAACTACTCCAGTCAGAAGACAAAGATAATGATCTTCTTGTAGTCATCAGATTTCTCAATATGCAATATGACGAGGAAGGAATTCAAATTTATCAAGTAGGAGACATGCTACCCTGCTGGCGGGCTTGCTCATATAACTCTCAATTCAAAAGCAATAAATTCTATAAACTGTGCTCTGTTCGAGGCTGAATTTGATCGAGTGTCGCATCTAAAGACAACCTATGATATCTAGAAGTGCTTGAAGACTACTCATGAAGGTACGTCCAATGTAAAAGAATCTCGCTTCAGAATGCTTATACTAGAGTATGAAACATTCAAGATGCAGAAGGAGGAGATTATCAAGGACATGAACATTGAATTCACTGCTATAGTGAGTTTACTGATGAATCTTGGAAGAACCTTTCTACCTAGAGAACTTCCCAGCAAGATTGTCATCTCTCAATCGGATGACTGAGAATACAAGATCATTGCTATCGAAGAGTCTGCAAACTTCATCACGACCTTGTTAGAAGATCTCATAGGTAACTTCCTTGCTTATGAATCGGAAAAGGAGTACAAGAAGAAAGGAGAAGAGAAGCCACAAAAAAATCTTGCCCTTGCAACCAAGAAGGAAGCCCAAGAAGGATATGATTATGATGACGATATCGCATTCATGACCTAGTATTTTCAAGAAGAAGAGAAACATAGAAAAAGAAATCAAATGCTTCCAATACGATAAGGCGGGGCACGTGAAGAATGATTGCCCTCAGCTGCAGAAGAACTTCAAAAATGAAAAGAAGTTTGAGAAGTCCAAGAGGAAAGTACCGCAATCAACTTGTGAAGATGCAAGCAATAGTGACGAAGAAAGAGAAATCATGTGCTTGGTATTTGTTGGGATAGTTAAACCCTAGTCATTCGACTCAGATTCTGACATTGAGGTAAGTACCGCTCAAGATCTTTTTGGAGAAAAATACAAAGCTTGAAAGATCAACAAGAAGCTAGTAGAATATAAATCTCTTTTGCTTAATGACTTATGGTTTGGAAATGGAAAATGAGTTGCTTAAAAAGGATCTGAGTAGTTTAAAGCTAAAATTACTCGTTTAGAAAAAATCTATTGATGAGATTAAAAGAAATACTACTTCTCTACCTGTTAATGAAGAATAAAAAGGAAAAATACAAAATCATATTTCTAGCTCTAATTCTTTTCAGAAAAGAAAATGAGTTTGGAAAAAGAAGGAAGCATTACAATCTAACCCTGAAGGACCCGGAAAGGAAAGGGTACCACAATAAAAATTTTCATGTACCGAAGGCCAAGGAAAAAGAAGATGGAGTAGTCTACATCACCATCAAAGGTGGATCCCGTCAAGGCCAAACTACTTTCAAAACCATGGATGGATGCCACCGCCATGGAGAAGTTACGAGGAATTGGTAAGTCCATTGCCAAGGACCCTAGATGACTTATAATCCTTTTAAGAAGTTTCATGGATGAACATACTTTTGTGAAGGAAGGATCATAAAAGAAGTATATATCGCCATATCAATACCGATATCGGTTGCATGTCGATACCGATATATCTATGATATATCACGATATTTCGTACCCTGTCATGCATATCATGCGTTGGCAACGAGTCCCCGACTCTTATCTTTTAGGGGGAGCCTTTAAGTGAAGATTAAGAGGGAGCTTTAGTTTACGGGGAGTTCAGATTAAAAAGAATGTTTTTTTTAAACAAAAAAGAGAGATGTTTTAGTTCTCTCTTTAACCAACAATTAGTATTTATCATCTTTTGATAGATCTTTTTTATTATGTCAAAAAATGGGAGCAAAGATTGTTTGCTCACAAACACTATTTTTTTCGCAAACACATCAAATAATTTGTCATCATCAAAAAGAGGGAGCAAGGTCCAGAAAGTCGATATGCGATTATGCGGTATTCATTCGACCATGTGGTCTAAAGCGAGTAAGCGAGTAGGTGGAAGTATATGCGGAAATATATGCGGATTATGCAGTTTAGGTTATTATAATTAAACATAATTATCTTCTTAGAAAAATTTAAAAAACAAAAATAATATAATAAATTTAAATATTAGAGATTTACGTTTAAAAATTATAACATTGACGAAATATAAAGTATAGATATGTTAGTACAATGCAATACTAATCACAACTTACAAATATTTTACTCTAATGTTATTCATTATCAGCACTGACATCAGATATTTATTTTAGAGCCAAAGATTGGAGCAAGAATAAAGCACTATCAGATGAGACCCTGACAAAAAAAATGAAGATGAGGTCTTGAATATCGAAATTTTAAATATTTATTTTTGAATAAAATAAAGCTGTCAATATCGGCCACTGAAATTAGGTATCCATGATTTTTATTACATTTTTCCTTACTAAAATTAGGCCAGTACTTACTGTGTTTCCAGATCTTCAACAGATAGTTCGATCAGAACACATTGCTAATGAACAAAAAGCGAAAGAAAATTAGTGGAACTGACATCGTAATTGTATCCAACAAAAAAATCCAATTAATTGCATCTTTTACACAAATAATCTTATGTTAATTCCAGCAAGTGAGCAGAAGACCAAATTTGAATATCTCTAATCGAAAGGATGGTGCAGGTCGATAGTAGAAAAAACCGATCAGTATTTTTCATAATTGAAATAATATAATATGAAGATTTATACAGTACCGTCAATAAAGTTTGATATGCAGATTCATGCTTAATACAACTAATATGCTTCTAGGTAATCTATTTTGTTCATAGCAGTAAATGTATTCCATCAATACAGACATCATTTACGTATTGAAAGGGATGAACCCCGTGAGGAGCATAACAATGCAACGAAATAGGCAGAGTCGAACTATCACTTGAGAGGACGATGACGACACGAGAGAGAGAGAGGCGGCCCGGGGGAGAGAGAGCAGTGAGCAGAGAGCCTACGAGTGAGTGGAGATAGGATTTTTACTTAGCCTCGAGGGTATACGCAGGGTCGAGGTGTGCATTACCTAGTTGGGTAGGGTTATTTCAGAAGTAGTTCAGTAAATTCCTATCCAATATGCGGCCGCATATGCGGGTTACTCGGACCGCATACTCGCTATAACCTCATATTAAACGAGTATTATGTATGCGATTCGATATGGGAATCGACTCCGCATATACGACCACCCGGACCAACTTTCCGAACACTGAGAGGGAGATTGTGAGTTCATGCATAATTGAGGAGATTGTTAGTGCACGAGCATGCATTTTTTTGATGATAACAAAATTTGTGCAAATAGATAAAACCTGTGTATAAAGCTTGTAGCTAGGTCAACAACAGGAAAGTTACTGGAACAAGAACAAGCTCAAGCATGAGGAGCTCAAACTTAAGTGAAGAAGAAGGTAAGAAGCTCAAAAGAGTTCAACGTTAAGGAACTTTAGCCCAAGTTCAAGGGAGGATCTCAAGATTAAGAAGAAAACAAAGTATTTTCTTTTATTGAGTCCTGCATTTTGTAATTGTCTTAGAATGTAAAAGAACTCATTCCGTATGACTTTCAGGTTTGATTTATGCCCTTTAGCCCAAGTTCAAGGGAGAATCATGCATATTAGATTTCCGCCCTTTGACTTTGAACTCCGACTTTCAGGTCAAAGAGTCAAGCTGATCGATCAACCATCCTGACCAGATCGATTACACCTGATCGATCAACCTTGTTTTCCTGATCGGTCAATATTTTAATTGTAACATCTATATTCTGATCTGTCAATTTTGATCTCTGATCGATCATATTCTGATTCTTATCGATCATCTAAATCCACATGATCGATCATTTGATTCTGATCAATCACACTTTGTATCTTGATCGATTATATTCCATTTCAGGAAGATTTTTGAAGGCGATTTCATTCATGATTTGTTCACAACGATTACTTTTTCAAAGTCAATGTCTATGGGACTCTAGCCCTATAAATAGGACACCATACCTCATGCCAATGCCTTAAATATCGGATTTCGGTTTCGTTTTAGTAAGCCTGAAAAGAGAAATTCTGTGTAATTTCGATGGAATTTTGATGAAATGGTCGGAAATTGGGGAAATTATTTGGATTTTTTTCTAAAATTAAGATTTTTGATATTCTGTAACTCAATAAATGTGATAGAAATACAAGGTTTTTTGCTAATAGTAAGATATTAACATGATAATTTGTATTAATTTTCCATCTAATCGCTCCAATAGTCAAAAAAGTAGTATGTTGCTCAGAACTAGACCAAGATTTTGAATCGAAATTAGACGCATTAGTTTTACCTCTTGAACATGAAGAGAATGGTGACAAGTGCAATAACGCCAGAGAAAGCATATGCCAACAAAGAGAACAAACAAAAATATCTCATGTAAGAAGTTGAAGATCGAAATTATAGCTTAGAATTTATATCTAATCAAAATACTTTCAACTTAGAAAAATATTTAATGTTAGAAATAAAATAAGACACACATACACGCACAAACACAAATCTTTCGAAAATGTATATCTAATAAAAGCATTGTATATCTTGTCATCATAAAATATATGCTATACAAGAGAAATAAATCAATTAACACCAAAAAACTGTGTAGGATTCACAAGCACAATCTATATTCAACTTGATAAAGGCAAATACTTGCAGTCACCAGATTTGGAAGGTTGCTAACAACCTAGCGCTCACACAAATATACGTACTCCTTGTAGTAGAGAGAAGCTGTAATAAAGCGAAGCCTTAAATTTCGTATTTCGGTTTCATTTCGCCAAGTTCGAAAAGAGAAATTTCAGAGAATTTTCTTTTTTCGAACTTGGCGAAATGAAATCGTCGAAAATCTTGGAAATGATTCTAAACTTGACTTTTCCAAAGAACTAAAGTTTTCAATATTCCGGAGTCAATAAATAAACTAGAAATGCATACTTATTTGTAAAATAGAATTGTAAATATAAGTTTTGAAGTACTACAATCGTCATAATTATCTCTCATGTTGATATGTAGAGCAACACGTTGGTTTAGAGTCAAAACTGTTTGCTAAACTGGAAGCAAAAGCCATGATAATCACCTCCTCAATAAGAATGAGGTGACACATATACTAATTACTAATCAAATCATATATACTAAAATAAAGAAAGAACAAAAAAATAAAGCTCTTCAGTTGAATTTAACTCTTAAATCTTGTGTATGACTGATTTGGTTTGGATTTAGATCTAAAATTTAGAAACTAACTAAAGAAACTTCACATAATGTAAGGCACTCTAACAACTCGATGTTGAAATTATGAAAAAAAGAAATAAGATAAGTTTCTATTTCAGTGACCTAGAGAAATGAAAATTTCCATGGTTGCAAAAATCGGTAGTCGGTACTCGGTCGGTTGGGTCACTGACTAAGGATTAATCGGCAGTCGGAAGACTAATCGGATTTAATCGGGCTTTAATCGGTTTTCATTTTTTTAATTTCTTTAAATATATAAATTATTTTTATACATATATTCTTATATATTTATAAAGCTTTGTATATTGTTATATTATCAAAATGAAAGAAAAGAAGTGATTGAATTTAAATAAAACATTAAGCATATTAAAAACAGTTTACTTTTAAAAAAGTAAAAAATACGGTAACTCCAAGCAAAAATCGATCAAGTAGTCGGCCTAGTCGGAATTAGTCAATACTCGACCGGCCACCGGCCAGTCGGGGGACTTTTACAACAATGAAAATTTCGGAGAAATTCGGTGGAAATTCGTTGAAATTTGAGGCCATGCCTCATGCTACAACAAAAACAAGAGCAACACCTTCTCTTCTCTCTGCTTTCCGCTCTATATTCTGAGAGGAAGATCGAAAAGCTATTTTCTGCTCCATTCTTCACGCCTGCAGCTCTGAAGCTCTGTGTTTAATTCTTATGAACATGCTCCTCACTCTATAATATCATTGTAATTTTACCTCTTTTTATTCATTGCATATTTACTTTGGTATCGAGGTTGTTAGATTTTTAATTACATGTATACAATTGAGTTGATCGCGTAATTAACTCAAGTTGTAGTACGGTTGGGTTGCCTACGTAAGCTTCTCAGGTTAGTGGAAGGCCCGTGTGGGTCAAGGTGAAAGCTCGAGTCGGGAGACTCATGTTGTGATTTTTGTCCAGGTAGGTTTCCATGTTAAATACTTGTGTACTTGTGCATTGATCGCTTATCTTGTGATTGAGAGTGCTATGTAATCCTGTGCTTGTTTTACAATATTGTGATTGCAACGATCCATGTCATAAGTCCGATCCACATGTACCCATCAGCCGGTGTCCGCGTGGTAAAACCAACACAAGTATTCTTTTTCTAATTTAATGTTATTGTTGCATCCACCTATTTTGAGATTTACGTCCCCTCCTATGGAAGGGGAATCTTTGGACGCTTATATATAAAAAGATGAAGGAAAACTGTCCAAATATATATCTTCGGCTTGCAAAACGTAGAATATAGTGGAAAATCCCTCCTTTCCCAAATAAACTATTGGAAAAAGATGCGATTTTTTTATGTTCTTTTTGTTTCGTTTGTGGATTTCGCCGTGATCTTTTTTTTCTTTAATGATTGAGTATATCCATTTATTATGAATTTGAGGAAGTGGGGAATGATAGTTTTGACGTAGAGAATCGAGTACTATTTTGAAGATGGCGGCATATTTGAATAATGAAATATATTAAGAAGTGTTGCGCTTGGCATCAACACAGGAATACAACTTCTTTTCTTAAGTATGATTTAATATCTAAGTCAGTGGATATTCAAAAGAATGATGAGATAAACCTCTAAATATCGGAGAGGTAAATAATTTTCATGCTTGCTTGGTCCATGACTAGTCACATTCAGGATGAGGTACCTTCTTGTATGTTGTTTGTCGATGATATTGTGTTGGTTGATGAGTCTAGAGATGGAGTAAATAAGAAGCTTGAGGCTTGGATACGTGCCCTAGAGAGTAAAGGATTTCGTATAAGTAGGAGTAAAACAGAACATACAGAGTGTACATTTGATGGAAGCAGTGGTGAAGGAATCGAGGTGAAGATTGAAGAAAAGATAATATTTAGAAGAAATATTCTTTTAGATAATTGAGATCTATTTTGCAACATGATGGGGAAATTGATGGAGATCTTATTCATAGAATAAATGCAGGCTGGTTAAAGTGTAGATGAGCCTTTACTTTTCTTTGTCATAAGAGAATTCCTTTGGAAATCAAAGGAAAGATTGCAAAACAGTTGTGAGACCTGCTATGCTTTATGGATCTGAATGTTGGCATGTGAACCATAGACATGTGCATAGAATAACAATAGCAGAAATGAAAATGCTACGATGGTTGTGTGGTCATACATGGAAAGATCAGATTCGAAACGATGTGATCAGAAGGAAAGTTGGAGTAGCTTTGATAGAGGATAAGATGAGAGAGAATCACTTAAGGTGGTTTGGCCATTTGCAAAGAAGATTAATTGATGTACCGGTTAGAATATACGAGATTTGTGATATTGAGTCTGTTAAGAGAGGGCGAGGAAGGTCTAAGAAGTGTTGGAGGCATACTATTCGAAAGGATCTTAGTTATTTGGATCTAAGCCTGAGAATGATCCAAAATAGATCCGAATGAAGGCAAAGAGTCCATGTAACCAACCGTACTTAGTGTGGGACAAAGCTTTGTTGTTGTTGGTCCATGCTTAGGGCTGCTCACATGTTTTAAGTGTTCAATAGAAGTTTTAGGGTCAAGGACCTAGGTCTTGTTGTTTAATTGATGTTCACCAAGGAATTTTATATGGGAATTTGGGGGGGGGGTCAAGATTGGATATTTTTGATATCAATATTGATCTATATAAAGGACCGGCATTCTTATCTTTTTTTCATTGCTTATGGACGAGTTCATAAAGTTAATTGGAGCTGAGGTTTCTTGGTGCATGGTTTGCACAGTTAATATTGTATTGATGGATGCCATCAATAGGAAACTTGAATGCATGATGAATCCTAGAAAAATATAAGGTTCTGAACGTGGTTCTTGATTGAATAAAGAGAAAATACGGGGGATGCAAGTTCAATACAACAACAAATACATGGTTTCTTTGCTTCCATTCAGATATCTCTTGGGCCAATCTCGAGCTTAGATCCAAAAAACAAAGATCCATTCATATGGTTTCATTTCAACATTTCTCGGGCCTTCCTCGCCCTCTCTTAGCCAGCTCAACATCCTAAAACTCGCATCTCCTAACTGGTGTATCAGCTGACCTCCTTTGCACATAGCCAAACCGCCTTAAGCGGTTTTCTCGCACCTTATCCTCGATCGGAGCTACACCAACCAACTTTCCTTCTGATTGCTGCATTCCAAATCCGATCTATACGTGTGTGCCCACACATCCGCCTTAGCATTTTCATTTATGCTACTGCCATTCTCTACATGTGCCTATGGATTACATGCCAACATTCAGATCCATAGAGCATAGCAGGTTTCACGACTGCTTTGCAAAACAAAAAATATGACAGACATAATTGCAGATTGAGACCAAAGTTCAGAGTTACGAATGGCAATTCGTTCAGACAGGATACCACATACTATGCAGTTTGTGCAGGAATATACAGTTTGCATTTTTTATTTAAAATGAATGGATAATTCCTTATTACTGTTCTCTTTAGAATAAAAGAGTTTTCCAAGCTTCAATGATAACATTTAAGATAATCGTGCATATTCATTATAAATTTGATAACACAATCATGTAAACATGACTAGTATGTAACCATTACCTTAATACAAGTCACAAAAACTATTTAATAAAATTATACAAGTCTTCCAAAAAAGTAATGTTAAAGTCAAACATTTATGTCGACTCTTATATGTCTATACTGACTGGATTTTGCGAGACCACATTATGCACTGCATAGAGAACAGGGTTTAACCCACCTATCGCATATGCATATGCATCCACATATGTGATTCATACAGCTGCATTCTTGGACACCACTGATTGAGACCCACAATATCTGAAAGGAGGATTTTTTTCTTCAAATACTTGAATTTGTTCTTCAACAAAATTGGTTGATGTGCACGGATGGTTTTGTAAGGAGATGTACAATGGTGTTATTCATGGAAATGGTGCATGTTATAAATATAGAGGCTTCGTGTATTCTTTGCAAATGTAAGATATATTTAAAAGTAAAAAACAAATTTAATTTAACAACAATGAGAGGTACCATATCTTTTCAAAAAAATGAAAGCTACCATATACGGGGATTACTTTTCAGTATGCATGAATGAGAACCAATGAATTGCATTGAACTATGGCCCTCTTCATATGGAGGAAATAAACATACAATTTGCACAAACACCATTAAATATAGGTAAATAAACGGAAACAAAACTAATCAAATACTTTAATATTCCTTAAGGTGGAATAAATCCAACATGCTTAGTTTGGAAAAATAATATGCTTTAGGTGTTGTTGGGATAAAATATATTCATATGATAAAAGAGATCCCATGGCTCTCTTATATAGGAGAAGAGCCATGGGTTAATTACATAAGTGATACCCAAAGAAAACATTAAATGTAAATATAATACGGTGATGAATAAACATCTCAACACTCCCCCTCAAGCTGGAGCATAAATATCAATCATGCTCAGCTTGAAACAACATCTCTGAAATGGACCTCTGGCCAGTACCTTCGTGAAGATATCTGCAGTCTGATCTCCTGTGGAAACATGAGAAGTGGATATAAGGCCTTTCTGGATCATGTCTCTAGTGTAGTGACAATCCACCTCGATATGCTTTGTCCGCTCATGAAAAGCAGAGTTATTGGCTATAAATAAAGCTGCTTGATTATCACATAAAAGCTTCATAGGAAGAGAAACCTCAACAGTAAGGTCGGTTAATACTGATCTGACCCACATCATTTCTGTACATCCCTGTGCCATAGCCCTGTATTCAGACTCAACACTAAATCTGGCCACCACAGTCTGCTTCTTGCTTTTCTATGAAACAAGTGAGCTGGCTACAAAGATAGCAAAACCAGAAGTCAACTTTCTATCCATGGGACAACCAGCATAATCTGCATCTGCACATCCTGTCACCTCAAGTGATGCATCCCTACTGAACATAAGGCCAGAGCCATGTGAAGTCTTCCAATACCTCAAGATCATGTGTACGACAATCATATGTATCTTCCTGGGTTACTCCATGAACTGACTGACTTTGCTAACTGCAAAAGAAATATCCGGTCTGGTAATGGTGGCGTATAGGAGCTTCCCAACAAGCTCTCTATATCTCCTGTCAATTTCTTCGGTGTCCTCATCATACAATCTCATGCTTGCATCCATAGGAGTAGAAGCAGGTTTGCACCCTGTCATGCCTGTCTCAGATAGAAGGTCCATAACAAATATCCTTAATTCATCACGAGTCCACGTTGATTCCTGGCGAACTCTAATCTGAGAAAGTAGCGAAGATTACCAAGGTCCTTAGTCACAAACTGCTGACCAGGGAACTCGTTGACAGTAAGAATACCCTGCTCATCATCAAGAAGAAAAAGTTTTAATTATAGCACCTGCTTCAGTCTTATGTTTAAGCAAAAAAATCCAAGAAATTCTAGAATAATCATCCACAACAACCTTTTAAAGCTATGCCCCTGATGATCAAGAACACGACTTGGACCCTAAATGTCAACATGACCGACTACTACTACGACTTGGACGACTCGGAAAGGAGGAGTGATGGTGTTTCCCAAGCTGACAAGCTTCACAGCCCAGAGTAGTACGAGTAGATATTTGCGGGAGAATACGTATCATCTTTTGAAGAGGAAGGTGGCCAAAGCGAAGATGCCACAGAAAATGCGAAGCAGATTTAGAGGAAATAGAGGCCACCCCGGCACATGATTGAACAACAAGTTTGGATAATCCTCTCTGCTCACGGCCATGAATAATCATCCTGCCAGTTAGTATGTCCTGAAACATAAGAGAAGAGGGGTCAAAAATGGCACGACAATGTAAACCTTTTGTAATCTGACTAATAGACAAAAGATTCATTTGAAAGTCTGGAGCATGTAAAACATTTTGAAGATGTATAGGAGGGGCGAAAACAATCTTCCCCTGACCAGCAATGGGTAGCCGAACTCCATTGGCTATGATAACGGATCGCCCAGGAGGAATAGTCCTGTATGAGGAAAACTGTGTCCAATCTCCACACATGTGATGAGATGCTCCAGAATCCATAATCCATTCTCTCACATCGGAACTGCTGCTACTGGTAAGCACATATAAAATACCTGATGAACTGGGTAGTGCTCTGGCGGTGGCCGCTGCATCTGATGGTCCTGCAGTCTGAGTCACAGGAGTGGTCACCATTTCTCGAAGTCTCGACACAAGATCATCAAAACGTGCATCAGTAGTAGGTGCATGTGAAGAGTCAACCTGCTCCGTAACGCGTGCAGATGCCGGAAAACTGTGCTTGTGAAAGCATGTCTCCTCTGAGTGGCCAGGACGATGACAATAAGAACGTGGACCACGCTGACGGCCTCCACCTCTACCACGAGGTCCACGACCATGGAACTGGGACGCACTGCCTCGTCCACGAGAAGCAGCCATAGCCGAGGACGTCGGCTGTGGCGTGAATGTAGGTGTGGTAGTAATCCTGCTCAGCCGCTTGTAGACCTGATCCATTGGTGGTATGGTCTCGCCAGTCAGAAGTGGAGTACGAGCGGCATCGTACTCCGAGTCAAGAGAGGATAGGAAAACTCCAGTCATAGTGGCATTCCGATATGCCCGTTGTTCTACGCTGGTAGTGATAGGCATGAAACTATGGAGTCGTTCAAACATGCCTCTCAGATGTGAAAAATGTGCATGTAGAGGTCGATCATTTTGCTTGGTCGAGAAAATGTCGAACTGAAGTTGGAGTATCTTGCTTTCATTTTTCGCATGTCCATAGGTAGCGGACAATATGTCCCACATGGCCTTTGCAGTTGGCTGATTGACAATATCATTAGCAATCTTTGTGCTAAGCGTCCCAGAGAGCCATATACGAGCATATGCATCATCTTGCTTCCATGATGCGTTGGCCCCAGTGTTGTCCGCCGGCTCTAAATCAGTCAGAATATGCTCCTTGTTGTGGCAATGCATCAGGGTACGAAACTGCATGGACCATAACTCGTAGTTGGTCCCGTCCATCTTTACGATAGGTGCCGGTCCTTTGAAGGCACCGGAACAGGAGAACACGCTACCCTTGATTTCTGACATTCTTTAATAGGCCAAAATGCGGAACAATAGGGGAATATCTCAGCAAAAGACTTGTCTACAACATCAAATGTGGGATGAGGTGTATATGTAGACTTATACACTCATCCCTAATGCTGTGTTTGTGGTCGAAGGCCGCAAATGAAGGGAGAAATCAGACTATATCACCCCTTCGCAGATCAGTCCAGACCTTGACGCACGAGAACAAGGGTCCGCTGGACTCAAACGAAGGACCCAGGGCCGCCGAGGGTGCACCGAACCCCTTGTGAATCAGGCTGCAGCGCCTATGAAGGCAAAGGAGGGTTGCCGGAGCCACGCTGGGCTGCTGCGAGGCGGCAACGACTGCTGGGAAGGGGTGGCGGCGGCGCCGGGAGGGGGGGGGCACGCTAGGAGTGGCGCGGGCCGCGCGGAGGCACGCGGATGGGCGTGGCGGTGCGGGGAAGGGCCGACGGGTGGGGTTAGGGTTAGGGTTTTGGTTCGACAACCCCGGTCTAGGACCGTTGCTCTGATACCATGTTGGGATAAAATTCATTTAATGATAAAAGAGATCCCAGGGCTCTCTTATATCGGAGAAGAGCCATGGGTTAATTACATAAGTGATACCCAAAGAAAACATAAAATGTAAATATAATACGGTAATAAATAAACATCTCAACAAGTGTCTTTGTGAAAACATCACGAAACTGTTTCTTGCTAGGAAGATATATTGTAGAGATTTGTCTCTACCGTATTGCATCTCTAATAAATTGATAATCCACTAAAATATTTCTTTACCTTCATAAAAGGCATGATTGCTGGCATCAGAAAAGGCAGCTTTGTCATTACAGTATATGGGTTTAGGTAACTGAACTACTGCCCCAAGATATCTTAAGCGAGGATATCTAGAGAAGTTGACATGGTGTGTGCTATATCTCGATATTCGATTCAACGATAGAGAGAGACACCACTTGTAGTATTTTGTTGGGCTATATTCCCTTCAACAAGGGTAACATTTCTAGTGATGGACCTACATTTTTCTATAAGTTAATCATCTTACTTCTCAAGTCCGCGGCACCAGATTCTATTGATGACTATCACCCTATTGCGGTTTCTAACACGTTATATCTGATTACCGCGAAGATCTTCGCCACCAGATTGAGTTGTGTTCTTCCTTGCCTTATCTCCCCGCTGCAATCTGCTTTCATTCCGGGGAGACAGATCTCGGATTGCCTCATGCTCGCATCTGAGATCACTGCAGACTGGCTGAGAAGGGATAAAAGCGGTGTTTTGTGGAAGGTGTACTTTGCTAAGGCTTACGATAGCCTGGATTGGAGGTTCCTTTGGTCGGTGTTGCGAAGGAAGGGTTCCCGGAGGAAGGGATTGCTTGGATGAGGTGTTGTGTAACGTCTTCTTTTACGATCATGGTGAATGGTCGCATGGAGGGGGGCTTCTTCCAGCCTCGGAGGGGGGTGCGCCAGGGGTGCCCTCTTGCTCCTATGTTGTTTGTCGTTGCGGCGGATGTCCTCGCTAGCATCGCGATTCGTGTTGTCAACTGTGGGCTCTCAAGTTGCTATTCGAGGGAGAGTTCGCTGGTTCCGCTCCTACAGTACGCCGGCGATACTCTATTCATCATTGATGGGGGGGGGGTTGCGGAGGCAAGTGGCATGGCTATGGCCCTGGAAATTTTCAGCGAACTATCCGGGATGTTCAAGAACGCCAATAAGTCAAAGGTCGTCCCTATTGGTCTCTCAGTGATGGAGGCCGATGCCTGTGCTCAGACGTTGGGTTCGTATTGCAGCTCTTTGCCAATGGATTATCTGGGGATGCCCCTCGCTACGGGCAGAACGAGGACGAGAGATTGGCTCGGGGTCATCGAGAAGGTTGAAATGAGGTTGGCAGGGTGGAAGTCGGCTGTTTTGTCGGGGGGGGGGGTTGGTACTCCTGAAGGCGGTCCTCTCCTCCATCCCGATCTATTTCCTCTCCAACCGGCGTGTTCCAAAGGGTATTAGAGTTCGGTTGGAGAAGAGGATGCATAGCTTCTTATGGGGAAGTCAAAGGGGGGGGACGAAGGGCATCCACCTTGTTGGGTGGGAGGATATTACGACCAAGAAGAATCAGGGAGGTTTGGGAGTAAAGTGTCTCCAGCAAATGAACGAGGCCTTGCTTCTTAAGTGGGCGAGTAGGCTCTGGGGACCTGGAGAGGATCTTGTATGTACCGTGTTGCGTAAGATATACGGCGTTACAGGGGCGACTCCGAGGCCAGATGCTCAGATGGACTCTCCGACTCCATTTTGGAGGGGGGTCGTGGAGGTTTTTTCTAAGAACTTATCTTTGTTCATACCGATCCTTGCTGGGGGCGAATCTTTCGCTTTTGGACGGACGATTGGACGGGGGGGGGGGGGGGGCTTTGCTCGCGGTTCCCACGGTTATTTGCTCTCGCGGATGACAAAATGATGACGGTTGCAACATGCTGGTCGGATGGAAATTGGTGCCCGACTTTCTCCTCTCATTTTTCCGACCAAAGATTAGAGGATTTTTTGGGCATGCTGGATGCGATCAAGGAGGTGGGGCGTCCTTCGGAGGGGAGAGACCACTGGGGTTGGCGCGCGGGTCAGTTTACGGTTAAAAAAGCCTTTGGGGCTATTTGCAGGCCGCCACCTTCCCGTTCGGAGATTTTGGATCCGTGATTGTGCGTTCCTCTGGGCACTCAAGCTTCCTGAGCGAATTGGTTTCTTCTTATGGCTGCTTCGGAGACAAAGGCTGATGACGGGGACATGATGTACCAGGCTTCTGGGTTCCACCTCCAACAGGTGCCTACTCTGCGAGAGGCGGTTGAGTCCATCGAGCATCTGTTCTTCAAGTGCCCCAAAGTGCTTCAGATTTGGCAGGGGTCGGGTTTGGCCTGGTGTTGCGTTGAGGGTCTCGAGACGTTTTGCGGCTCGCTGGTGGCGAATAGGACTAGATCTAGGAGGGAGTTGATCTTTCCCCTGGCCGTCCTTTGGGCTATCTGGCTGGGGAGGAATACCCTGTTGTTCTCGGGGCAGCGCTTTTATAAGGAAAATGTGGAGATACATGCCAAGTGTTTGGTGGAGGATAGGTTGGTGTAGTTGGTCGCTCCGTCGGCCGTACTTTCTGTATTTTTTTCTTCTCTTTGCTCTCACTTTCTGAATAAAAGATGGGGCGAACACAAACGAGTGTCTCCCCCTATTTCAGGATTTCAAAAAAAATCTGCATGGGAAAATTCATATACTTCTACTTACATGACCATTGTTTGTGAATCAAAGTCCTTGACCAGGTGAAGATTAAAGATATTTATCTTAATATCTGAAATTTGACAACCCAGTGTACAGGTTTGGCCTGTTCCTGAATTGATTAATACGTTCAAGCAAAATGCCATGTCAGGATTGATAACTGTAAGTTACGCGAGCTTCCCAAGATGAATTTTATATCTCCTAATATCCATGAAATCTGCATTTTTTAGTCCTATTTAGGACATTCTTCTGGTCAATGGGAATGATTGTTGTATGATCTGATGTACCAGTCTTCAAATGTAAATTGAGGACATAGCACATCTCGACGGGGATATACCATCTTTGCAATGGTTAACTTTTGTCACTGAGGTTTTTGGTAATAAATTGGGGGTTTGAAAAATTATCTTCTCCTCATTTTAGGTTTTTTAAGAAAGAAGGATATCATTAAAATTAAATAATTGATATCACATAGCCTCCTTGGCCGTGCATTGTAGAAAGTATGTGATCTCAGGTTGCTCTTGGAAAACCAATATTCTTGGATACTGGATTCTGTTTAAAGCCATTATAAAATTATTCAACCTGCACATCTTGCCAGGCCCATCCCTCCTTAATGGCAAGTGCAGGTGGCCACTCCATATGCACTTCTTTTTGAAAATCACCACTGTGAAATGCATTTTTGATGTTCAATTGCTCAATCTGCTATCCAGAAGCAGCTGTCATCAATAATAGTGTATGAACAGAAGTCCCGAACTAACTCTCCTATATTTGAATATGGCCTTTAACAACAAGGCGTTCCTCGAATTGTTCACAGTTCAACAAAGCCAACTGGCAGGTACATTGTAAATAATGTCATCCCACAATATATTGAAATTGAGTCTCCATGTCGAAAAGCAGAAGATGCCCCCTTTTATAGTGAAGATAGTGGCATCTTTGGCAAGCGAACCCTCTTTGAGAGTCGCCAGCTGCCCTAACTTATTAAATATATTTAGTTGCGATAAGAAGATTAGAGAAACCCTTGACAACGAGCTCTTGGACATACTATATGCATGCAACTGAAGACCTGCCTCCCAGTACATCTTCTTTCGTACTGATCCTGTCTTTCCTGCTCTGATAGTGCCTCCTTGAATATAATATTATAATATATAGTAGTGCTGCAAGGGAAAGTTGATCCATGCCCTATTTTTATGCACCGAATTTGCATCGAGTTGCAGAATAACATCCAATTGAAAAAGCTTTGAGGGGAGTCAGAATATAGTCAATTCAATACGAGGGGCTAGATGAAAGGATTCCTAGTTAATGAGTCAAGCGATTAAACAAAGGAAGGAGTATGTTTGGGAGTGGGCGAGGCATCTATTAATTCCCCGGGGGTGGGAAGTGGCACTTGCAGACCTGAAGCATCAAGACTCACGAACTACTGCTGATGCAGTGGTTGGCAATATATGATTATTTATTTAGACCGGACTATCACTCAACCTTAGTCCAGACTCTCTGACTGACCCCTTGCACATTTCCTAAACTGGGGCTCGCACACCAAGGTCCGAGATGCATGGTTGAGGATGAGAAGGTCGAAATTCTAGCAGCAGAGGAGGTATACTTGTACGTGTCTGAAGGGAAGCACCTTCTGTCTATATTTAAGACTAATTATATTCACGACTGGGCTTAACCGTGAACGCTACCCTAAGACCCATGTTGCAAGGATTTTTTCTTTTACCTGTGGTACCCTCACTAAAGAGAAAGAGGAGAACTAGTGTCAAGCAGGTTAACGACAAAGCATAAATGGGACAAGGAGTAGCGATAGCGTAGAGGAGGTCAAAGACCCGAAACCCAAGCATAGGGGGACGAGCCATACTTTAGAATGGTAAAAGGGATGTGTCGCTTGAAGGCTTTGAGTGGTAAACGACTGGCTATTGCTTGAGCAAGCCTAGCACAAGCCTCCATGTGGCACAACCAACACATGCTCACTATTGTTACATAGTAGGGTGATTAATTGCAGTTGCCGCTATGTGCTCACTCTTGTTTGCGGTTGTTGCTACATGCACACTATCGCTCGCTCAACATGAGAGATATGAGAGTAAGGTATCTTACTCATATACAATGCTCAAGAATGAGAAAACTTAACCTTCTTTCGGCAACCGTTGAGTTATAGAATCAATGAGATGAATGCCAACATCGGGTTCGTGCTTAGATGTGTCCATGTCTGAATCTTCAAACCCCTGATCAGAGCCGACATGGTGAAAGTACTCAACGGATTTGTAGATCGGGCATAGACATAAAAGGTAGGAGTGAATCAAGGCTGACCTCTGAAATTGTTGAATCTTTTTCAGACTCTTTATGCATGCCATCAATAGTACTCCCATCCCCAGTAAGTAGACTACAAAACATAGAGCCCATGTTCCCTCTGGAGGAAGTACAACATCTTTTCCTCCATTGCTTTTGTTTACAATGGATGTTGGAGGGTCTCAATACGTGTATATGGAATCTGCATGCTATCAATTGCAAGAGCCGAAGTATATAACATTGGTCATAGTGTGTCGAGTGCTGGGTCATACAGCCTTGAACAAAGAAATTGGAACATCAAGAGTGTCAATGCGGTCAGGAATTATCTTTGCGGATCTCTTGGCTGATGAACTAGAAGTGATGGACGGCAAGAGGATCTCATGGGCATGCATCAATTAATGATAGGGCTCATGGGGGTTGGGACGTGAAGAAAGTTTCGGTGCACACCACCTTTTTCGAGGACCTTTTTGAATGATTATTAGCATTGGTGGCTGTATTGATGGTGGTTGTGACGAGGGACTTAGCCCATGTCGTGCAGGTGGTGGGATGGCCGATGTAAGGGAATCTTTTGCTTGTTGTTTTAGGTTATGCGTGTAAACCAAAATTGTAAAAATAAATATTTTTTTAAAAGGTGACATCAGCACATGATCTCTTTTTTGCATTTGGAGTACCCCAAAAAGTCACGTGTGACATCCCTCAAATCTAAGATATTACATTCCAACAGCTGGACATAACTAATCACACCAACTGAACTTGGATTGGTAGGAAAGAATAGACTGGAGAGTCTACGTGGTAAGTGGAATGTCCCCACCAATAATGGATGGAGACTAACAAGAAAACATGCTTTAGCAACTTTGGAATAGTAGACTTTCGAAGAGTTATGGGGGGGGGATGCTACTCCTTGCCATATCAAGGAGAGGCTGTCGTTTCAGAGATAACATTCTACTAAGGTATGAATGCATGATGTCTAAGTAGAACACTTGGAGTTTTTTTTAAAAGCTTGTAGATGCTTGTTTACAAATTCAAGGGTCATTATCACTTATGAATATGCGTCTGGTAATGATATTGGGTTTTTCTTCTGGTGAAAACGTCCTTTACAGCATCATATGTTTCGGAATTTTCTTTTAACATAGATACCTATGTAACATGAGTACAGTCATATAAGAAATCTGGAAAACATTTGAACCCCTCTATGATAAATGAGGACTAGGACGCCATATATGTTTAATAATATATACTGGTTATAGATCTAAATATAACCATATTGAGGGGGCATATACATAACTTATATTTTTATATAATTGTGTATTGAAAAATACAAAAAGGTAGTTTATGATTGTGGACCTCCTAAATTTTAATAAATGGGTATGTGAGGTGTTTCTGAATTTGTATATGGACAAAATTAATATTAGTAAATACAAGAAATGGTGGGACTAATGTCTTGTCGTCTTTATTAATATAAAGATATGCATACATTAGGTTTATATAATTTTGTTGATTAAATTTTTTGTATGAAATAATTCCTCAACTTGAATTATTTCCGACCACACAACCTAGTTTCTTAATATAAATTATCAGTATGTAATGTCAATAAACATGATATACCTATGGTTAGGTTCTCGAGATGTACTCATCGGGGTGTACACCTCATGCTCCATTGCTGAGGCACACACTTGGGCGAGGCGACCCAGGGTGTTCAGGCTCTTTTTGATGATTTTTGGGCTTTATTGGGCATATCTGCTTCTCAGATGTGCTAATTGCATCAGTATTCAGTATAAGTTTTGTAAGGCTTGAGTATAATACGATGTCCATTGGTTAGTATACCATATTAAGTATAGTTAGGTTTGTACTAATTTAAAATTCTAACAGTTGACATATTTACTAATGTGTTATAATTATAATACTTACACTTCACTCATCATGTATAGTATAATGTATAGTATGTTCATAGTATCGATAATATAGTTAGGTTCTATTATATCATGACTCATATGTGACTCATGTTCATCATTCATGTGACATGTATTCTGAGTTGAACTTTTACTACTAAATTTATTTAAGTAATTTTACTATATCATTTTGCATGTAATCCTTGCGAAATGCCAAGAGCAAAAAGAGGCACACATTTAAGGTGGTTGAAGAAATCATGCTGGGAGTCTAGCAATAACGTTGATTTCCCTTCGACATAGAAGAATTGCATTAAAAATACTTCAATATTTAAGTGTATGGAGATTAATCTTATAACATAGTTTTCTTAATATTAATGCACTTTTGTATTCAATCGCGTAATCTTTTGGAGAATAATGTGGCTTAGGCCTCTCTATGTAAGTGACTATGCCTTGCCTCAATTCCTAGAAAAACGCTTCGTCCTTATAAATCCACATCAAACAAACACAAACACACATACACATTATAACACCATCTTCATATTCCAACAATTTAGAAAGAGTTGCCAACCATCATTTATACAAAAACCCAAAAAGTCTTACCATTATAAATCCACCCAAAATAAATCTACTATCCAACATGAACAAACAACTTACTCATCAGTTAGCCTACAAAAAATAGCTTACGTTGCTATCATCTTAATTTTACATCCAAATGCAACCTTAGAGTTGGCTGTTCCATTCGGTGGCCATGGAGATTGTGAAAATGTTATTCATTGTATGCTTGGTTCGACCATGGGATTGGGAACTTCTTATACGGGCGAATTGTTGAGGTGTGCAAGTGGTGGGTCCCATCTTGGACACCACCCTCTTTACTTTAAAAAAATTGTCGAGTGCACACTTTTGCGTGCATTTTAAGATTATTCAAGTTCAACTTGTGAGTTCCTATTGATTGCTAAACAAAATATTATGACCAACAAATAGATATCATAGATAATAATCACCACAGATATAACAAGCAAGCCACATAATGAGAACAACCACAAGAGACAAGTATTTTAGCGTGTAAGCTTCTCTTGGTAAAAAATCACAACCCAAGTCATTTGAGTAAGGATTTTCCATTGATTGAGTCAATCAACTATTCTACTCAGGTTGTAGAAGTCAATAGTCGGTACTCAGTCGGTCAGGTTGCTGACTAATGATTAATCAACGGTCGGACGACTAATCAGATTTAGTCGGCTTTTAGTCGATTTTGAATTATTTAATATATATATATTTTCATACACATATTCTAATGTATTTATAGTATTTTGTACATTTTCTATACTATGTAATGAAATAAAAGAAGTAATTGAATTTAATTAAGACAATAAGCATATTATACTTTTAAAAAAACATAAAATAAAAAAAAATACAAAATCTCTATGCAAAAATCGACCGACTAGTTGACCTAGTTGGCCGACTAGTCGGGCCGAGTAGTCGACTGATCAACTATTGACCGATTGGTCAATAGTTAGTCGCCACCCTAGAGACTCGAGTAATTGGCCTAGTCAACCGACTTTACTACATTGATTCCTCACGAGTTATTTTTCTATAGATAATTCAACACTTACAAATGCTTTGGATTACAAACCAAAGACTTTCCCACAACTTGGATCATTCACTTAGTTCTTTGTATACCTTGGATCAAACACTAAGTATTACAGAGCAACAATAATGTATAGGAAAATTACAATAATATATAAAGCTTCGAATACAATTTTGCGATGATAATAACAATGCTAAGAAATAAGAAATGCACACTGCAATAAATACATAGATTGCAAATGGATCATTTTAAATGAATAGCTCTCAAGATATGATCTTGAAGTAGAGAGCGAGAGAGATATGCCTCAAGTAGTGCTTTGAGTGATACTTGGGGGAATGTATTGAGATCTATTTTTACAACATGGGTTTGGAGTCCTATTTATAGCGGTGGGAGACATCTATTTAAAATATAACCATTGGAAACAAATCTGGTAAGAAATCAACAAGATTTGATACACATGATCGATCATGTAAATACAGTTATCGATCATCTCAAGTTGATCGATAATATATATCAAGGTGGACAATCATCTGATAGCCATTGAAGAGTCTCAATTCAAATTATAACCGATCATAAAAAGAGGCTGGTCGATCAGGGGTGTGAATCATGTGATCGATCAGGTCAAGTAGGATTGTCAATCAGGGGTGGTCGATTATGTCAAATAGGGTGATCGATCATAGACAGTTGATCAATCTGATTATGATGGTTGATCGATCAAGATGGCTTGGACTGAACATGCCTACATGCCACACGTGCATATTTATTGACAATTTTTACATATGCTTATTACAAAAGTCTTCTTTTTCTTTGCTTTGTCCATAGCTTTTTGCTTATACATTGAGTATAGCTTTATCATCCTCGTTAACTTCTCCATAATCTCTTTTGTGTTTCATAATTGGAGTGAAGTTGCTATCAAATCTGCAGTACTGTTTATAGTCACAAGTTTGTTATCATCAAAACAACAATACCAATCATGGTACTAACACAATCATGGTGTTTCTACTATATACTATAACATTTAGAGGAGTTGGGTCAAGCATATTGTCCACTACTGCTTCTAAATGCATTCTATTTAGGGATGGAAATGGATATATTCATATTCCATCTGCTGCCATTGTATATTTTTTAGAAAGATTTGGATATATGTATCTATATTTGTTTCAAAATGGATTCAAATATGTACGTCACTTTGACATCTGTAGATGTCCTTATCCACATATATATATATATATCCATTTTCATATATAAATGTAATTGTACTTTTTTTTTTTGACTATCATCTGTTGAAGCAAGCAAGATTTAAGGAGAGGGTTTGGAAGGCTTATCTTGGGAATGTAATGAAAGTGCAGACTAATTGTGGGAGGATGTAGCATCTTGTATCCGAAAGATAGTCAAACAGATGATAGATAAGTCTGAAGGAGAACTTTCAGTCTAGAAGGAGGCTTGATGTTGGAGTGAAGGGCGCAAGAGAAGTTTAAAATTAAAATAGCTTGCTTTAAATTTTTGTATAAGAATATGAAAACTTAAGTTGTTACAAACTACAAAATCGTGAAGAAGGAAACTAAAAAGGCTATAAGTGAAGCTAAGACAAAAGATTACGAGGTTTTTGTACAAAAATCTTGGCTCTAAGGAGGGTCAAAAGAATATATTCAGATTGGCCAAAGTAAGAGAAAGAAAGATCAAAGATCTTATTCAAGTGAGATGGATTGAGGATGAAGAAGGACACATGCTTATTACTCAAAAGGGTAGACAGAAGTAGTATTTTCATAAGCTTTCTATTGGATAAGGGAATAAAGAGATCACTTTGGGAGATCTAGCTAGTAGTGAAAGTTACCTAAATCATGCAATCTATAAATGAGTACAAAGGAAGTAGATGAGGCTTTGAAGGTTATGAAACCTGGGAAAGATGTAGTACCTGATGAGATTCCTATAGAAGTATGGGTAGTTCTAGGTGAACATGGCTTGACTTGGCTCATAAATTTATTCAATTTTATTTGACGAAGCAAGAAAATGCCTGAAGAATAGAGGAAAAGCATCGTGATGTCTCTTTACAAGAATAAATGAGATTCAAAATTGTTTGAAATATGAATGTATTGAACCGATGAGTCATACTATGTCGGTAACATGTGATCAAAAGAAGCTGCAGAAAGTTAACAAAGTAGCAGAAAATCAATCCGGCTTCATGCCAGGTCATTCAACTATCGAAGCTATCGACCTTTTGAGGAGAATAATGAAGATTTATAGAGATAAAAGGAAAAATCTCCATATGATTTTTATTGATTTGGAGAAGACTTATGATTTAGTCCCACAAGAGATATTGCAGAGTTTTAAGAGAAGAGACACATGCCTATGTTGGGAGAAAAGAACTTGTTATTCTATGGTGCCCTATGACTCTCTTATATAGTGTTGAGAGGTCATGGAAAATTACACAAAGATGACAAACAAAATGAGGAGTGATAAATAAATACATGAACATAAAACTCTCAACACTCCCCCTCAAGCTGGAGCATAGATATCTATCATGCTCAACTTGCAACTGCATTTTTCAAAAGGTCCTGGAGATCCACATGCGCAAGTCGAAGGTTATTGCGTTCGGATTGGATGAATCTGAGCATGCCAGAATGGCGGAGTTGACTAAGTGCCCGCTGGGAGACCTCTCTATCTCATACTTGGGACTGCCGTTAGTAGCTGGCAAGTTGAAGAAAGCTGATTGGGAGATGGTGGTACAAAAGGTGGAGCAGAGGTTAGCAGGTTGGAAAGCGGTCACGCTTTCAAAAGGAGGAAAGCTGGTCCTATTGAAGCACGTGCTCTCCGCTATTCCACTATTCTTTTACTCTACTAGATTAATGCCGGCGAGGGTCAGAAGGAAGATAGAGACTATGATGAGAAGATTCTTCTGGTCAGACGGGAAATAACAGAGGCTCGGAATGCACCTGGTCAAGTGGGACGAGGTCACAAGGGGACGCAACGATGGGGGACTTGGAATTCGTGATGTGGACTGTATAAACAGGGCGCTCATTGCCAAGTGGGTGACTCATCTTTGGCGTCCCTCATCTTCACTTGTGGACAGACTTGTTAGGAAGATCTACGGGATCAAGGGTGACCTTGAGGCTGCCAGAATACGCCTAGAGTCCCCGCTGTGGGCAGGGATACGCCAGGTCCTGCCGAAGATAGCCTTTAAATTACGGCTAAAGGTGGGTGATGGTCCACCTTTAGATTTTGGCGAGATGATTGCTCAGGGGATGGGTCGCTTGAGGCCAGATATCCGTGCATGTATGCTTTGGCTATGTCGAAGGAGGGAACACTCTCACATATAGCAGATGATGGAACGTGGACGCTGCCGTTTCTGGGGGACCTATCTGACCAATGCTTGGAGGACTTTCTCAAATTTGCAGGCCGAAACCCCTCCACCAGGAGCTTTCTCAGATAACATGGACCATTTCCAGTGGAGGGGCTCGAAGTTCTCAGTAAAAAGGGCCTACAATGAGATGAGTAGGGGGCGGAAGGACAGGATGTGCTCTGTGCCATGACATGAAAATCATTTGGGTGTCAAAGATACCGTGCATGGCCAAAGTTTTCCTGTGGTGCTTGAGAAGAGGTCGATTATGTCATAAAGCAAGGAGGGGAAGAATGTTGGGACTAGAGGACACAAAGTGCGACAGATGCGAGGAGCTGGAGGAGGACTCGGAATACCTTTTTTTCAACTGCTCGACGTTGAAAAGAGTGTGGAGAGAACTAGGGATACCCTGGATCAAGACTCAAGGGACGACAGAATTCTGGGGTTCGATAGTGACGATCAGAGGCAACTCTACGAACGACTGCTCGAAGGTGTTTGCAGCATTATGGGCCACTTGGTTGGGATGAAACGACTTAATCTTCAACAACTAGAGATTCTATTTTGAGAATGTCGTGTCTCATTGTAAAGCACTTTAGAGCTTCTGGTCCTCACGGTGATGTAATTTAAACTTTTTTTAATGGAATCTATGTGGTGGTGACCCAAACTTTTTGGGAGGATCACCCTATTTACGATAAAAAAAATTCTCAAAAGGTCATCGAGTGAGTGTCTTGGTGAAGATTCAACTGTCTGGTCACCTGAACTGACATGAGAGGTAGCAATCAATCCACATCACGTGTAAAAGGATAATCTACTTCAATGTGCTTTGTTCTCTTATGAAATGCTGGATTATTGGCAATGAACAAGGCTGCCTGATTGTCGTACTTTAACCGCATAGGGAGAATCACACTAATGTGGAGGTAAGAAAGAATAGACTTTACCCACATCATTTCAGCACTGCTATGAGCTATGACTCTATATTCGGATTCTGCATTGGATCTAACCACAATCGTTTGCTTCTTGCTTTAACCTGAGGTAGATTTCCTATCTTTAGGGCACCCAGCATAATCTGCATCTGCATAGCCAGGGATGGATAACGTGGTAGCCTTACTGAATAATAAGCCCTTCATGGTGATGACTTCAAATATCTGAGGATCATGTATACTGCATTAATGTACACCTGCCGTGGTTGTTCCATGAACTGACTAACTTTACTAACTGCAAAAAAAATATCAAGCCTGGTAATGGTGACATACAATAGTTTCCCTACAAGCTCTCTGTATCTCCGCTTGTCCACTTCCTCAGTGATGTGTTCATGTAGCTTCATACGTGGATCCATATGTGTGTATGCTGATCTGCACCCTGTCATTCCACCTTTCGAAAGTAGATCCATCACATATTTTCTTTGTGTCATTACCAAGCCTTGCTTATTTCTGGCAAATTCTAGGTCTAGAAAGTACCTCGACTCTCCCAGATCCTTGGTGATAAATTGTTGACTTAGGAATTTCTTGACCTCAGCTACCCCTTGAATATCGTCACCTGTGACAATAATGTCATCAACATACACGAGGATAGCCACCATACCATGTTGTGCCTTCTGTACAAATAAAGGATGATATGAAGTGGATCGTCTGAATCATCTCTGTTCTATTAGATATGAGAGCTTTTGAAACCAGGCCCTGGGACTTTGCCTAAGTCCATAAATGGCCTTATGTAACTTGCATACATACTCTCTCTCAACAACAAACCCAGGTGGTTGTTGCATATAGATCTCTTCTTGAAGATTACCATATAAGAACACATTCTTGACATCTAACTGGAAAAGAGCCCAATCAGGCACCACAGCTACATAGAATAAGATTCGTAGTGCAGAATGTCTCGCGACAGGGAGAAGGTGTCGCTATAATACACACCATAGGTCTGCGTAAAGCCTTTGGCAACATGCCTGGATTTATATCTGTCAACTATACCATATGCCCTGTGCTTCACAGTGAAGACCCATTTTCAGCCAAGGTTGCAGAAAGCGGTAGTCGGTGTTCAGTCGGCGGGGTCACCTACTAAGGATTAGTCGGCAGTCGGGCGACTAGTCGGAATTAGTCGGTCAATAGTCGGTTTTGAATTTTTAATTATTTTAAATATATAAATCAATTTTTTATACATATATTCGTATGTATATACATATATTTGTCCATTTTATATGACATCATGATGAAACAAAAGAAGTAATTGACTTTAAATATAACATTAAGCATATTAGAATATGTTTGCTTTAAAAAAAGTGAAAAACAAAAAAAAATAAAAAAGGTTGTTGTAAAAGTCGGCCTATTAGTCGGCCGACTAGGCCGACTAGTCGGCCAGATTAGTCGGGTGGACCGACTAAGGGCCGACTAGGGCTAGTCGAGTCGGTTACCCCCCCGACTCGACTAGTCGGACCGACTAGTCGGCCTAGTCGGCCGACTTTTGCAAGCTTGTTTTCAGCTGACAACAGAAGCTCCTTCCGGAGCTGTAACAAGTGTCCATGTCCCACATGATTGAAGATGAGCCATCTTTTCCTCCATCGCTAGCCTCCCGTAATTTTCTTTAGAGCATCTTGGTATGTTCGTGGGATCTCAGTAGCATATAGTCCCAATACTAATTTTCTGTAAGCCATGAACAATTTATTCAGAGACACATGTCCTGCTAGCGGGTACTTTGTACATGCTCGTTTCCCTTTTCATCTTACAATTGGCCATCGCATATCATCCTCCTGTCTGCTGTCATCATGTGGCATATTCTGTTCATCATTCAACCCTCCAGTGTCATCAATAGAAACCAAGTTTTCAGAATCTACCTGGGGCGTGCTGGATGTTGGGAAAGGCCGAGGAGCATCGGGCATAGGGGTAATGGGAGGTGGTGGAAGGACCTCCCCAGACTCAGACGGGCTTAACCTATCCCCTGTAGGAGTATAATATAGGATGGACTCAAAAAAGGTACATCAATACTAATATAATGCTTTCGTTGGAGGGGATCAAAGCATTTGTAGCCCTTCTAAGTGCAAGAATAACCCCCTAACATACATTTGACAGCCCGAGGTGCAAGCTGATCATGACCAAGGGACAAAAGATGCACATAGGCAACACACCCAAAAACTCGTGGGTAAGAGAAAACAGTTCGTTCTCAGGAAACACAAGAGAGAACGGAGCCTTTTCGTCAAGAATAGTAGAAGGCATGCTATTGACCAGATAACATGCATGAATGACATCTCCCCCAAAAGAGTGAGGAGCTCAACTCTGAATAAGAGTCCTAGTGATATCTAACAGATGACGATGCTTGCATTCAGCAACACCATTCTGCTATGATCTATAAGGCAAGAAGTTTGATGCACAATCCCACGTGAACTGAAAAATTGAGCTAAAACAGTTGTACAAATTCCAAAGCATTATCTGACCGAATATATTTTATTGAAGCTGAGAAAATGATGGATGTTTCATGAACAAAGTTTTGATTCATAATGCTAGCATCGAATTTATTCTTAAGTAAAAAGATCCACTACAACTTAGAGAAATCATCAGCAACCACAAGATAGTACCTGTGTCCCTGGTTGTTACGCCCGCTCCCGCGGATCTGGGAAACCCGTTTACATATCAGCCGTAGTATCATGTTCTCTAAGGACCACATTAGAGTACTGAAAATTTGGGGAAATTTTTTTTATGACATTCACATTAACTAACAAGCCACAGAACTATAACATGTCACACTTATATTGCATAAATCCCATATCAGTTAACATGTAACAACAGAAATTGCATTATGTATATGCATCCCAATTTTATCGGAAGAGAAATAAAAGCATTTATAATATCCTTGAACAAAATTATAACATACATACCTGTTATGTTTTGCTTCAGAAACTGACATTCAACTCTCCCAATACAGCGGTGCAGGTATTTTGCCTGCAATCCATGGAATAGGGAGAAAAGAACATCAACAAATGTTGAGTAAATCTTAATTAATTAAAAATAACAGGAAATTTAGTGGTTCCAAAAGAAAGCAAGTAATTTGGCCTTAACAATTAAAATTTAGAGCTACTTGCAATGAAACATGCTTTCAAGTTGTTTTGTGTGTAAAACCCCATTCTACTCATCCTACACTACTTACCCACATTAATTATTTATATACAAATATCATATGGTCCATATTTAAGGCATTGTCTTTCTATTAATTATAATATAAGTTTGATTGGTCTTGATATTGTGAATGATGAGACTCTGATATAATCATTATCTCAATTAATGCTTATAATGATGTTTAAGAATCTTGTGGATTGATCATAATAAGAGTATATGATGGATCTGGGGTTTTGATTCTTTCCTTGTTGATTTTCTCATGCTTAGTGGATAGTCCGATAAGGATAATTTTAATGATAGGGTCTTTTCTCTTTGCCAGGAATTATTGGCAGAAAAGTAACTAGTTCAACGGAAACCAACTCAACTGTAACCAAGCTTCCATGTAACCAATTCAACTGTAATTCAACTTTAGTCAACTCAATTGTGACTCAATCCAATCTCAAATGTATCTTTTTCAGATTCAACTGTAACTGATTCAGATGTAGCCATAGAGGATTATATGTAGACATGGATGATTCGGATGTAGCATCGCCAAGTCTGTTGGCGAAAAATAAACAAAACTCAAGCGGTGAAGTAGCCTACAAAAGAGGATCTTCCGTCTCGCCCTCTAATTGGAAGGGCGGTCCAATAGAGGGATATGTCTACTCCAAAACTACGCCATTGAGACGGGTGAGAGAGACTCTCTAGAAAAGTCGCTCTAAAAGAAAAACCGGGCCCGACCGGTACGGGCTAACGAGCTCGAAAAAAAAACCAAGGGTCCTCCAGCCTAGGTACCTTAGAGAACAAGGGTCAGCGAACTGGTCTTTAAAAGAAAACTTGTGGATCCCAGAGAGGCGTAAAAACTGCGAGCGCTCGCGAAAAAAAACTGAGAAAAAGACTGGGATCCTAACCCGCGCACTAAGCGGCCGCTGCCCTAACTGGGCTTCCTAATCTCCCGCCCAGCTGAGGGTCACCGCACCCTCGCACAGTCAGGCGTAAAGGTCACCATGACTGGCACTCTTAATTATCAGTCATCAATGACTTGATCCCTCATCCTTTCTTAATCCTTTATGTGGTTGATTGCACAGATCTAGGTCTTTTTGATCAACGATCTTATTGATATAAATGATTCATCATTGATTTCACTTATTCATTTATCCCATCATTTCTCAATCTCTTCAATGGTCGACTTTACAATTCTAGGTATTTTGTCACTACCTATCTTTGATAATATGTATAAATAGTAGAGTACACCTAAAAGATTAATTTATGAAGATGATCGGTCTTTGTGGTCACATCTTATTATTTCTAAAATCATAAGATCACCATCTATGCTTTGGATATGGATCTAGCTAGTCTTTATTATTTTGTTTTATATAGTACCTAAACAAGAATCATATCTCAATTGTACCAGTTCCAGTTGAGAGCACTAAAGGAGGGGTGTTTTCTGAACATTTGCCATAACAACCGATATATATATATATGATTGTATGAATAGTAGACTATACATGATGATCAATTGATTGATGACTTCTTATTCGTAAAGATCTTGAGAAATCATTTGTTGACTTTGAGAGAAGAGTTCTAATATTTTAAAAGATGAATTCTCAGAAGATCATCATATTTGCTCCTATATACGTAAGATATTAAATCCGATCAATGTTTGTACATGTGAAATTAACCAGTGGCATCAAGGAGATTGCCTATGATGATTAAGCCCTCTTATTCGAGCAGTGTCTCATAGGTAGATAGAAGTCGATCATAATAAGGCCATCCATAGTCTTTTATAAAAAAATGTGGCAGCAGGGTCATATGCTGCAAGGCTTACAATGTTCATTTGTGAAGCAAGAGTTTCACTAATTGAATAATCCTCAGCAGATTTTGATTTCGAGCGATTGTAGCCAATGGACATATGCATCTAATTTCGAATTTCTATCCAAAAATCTGTTCAGAAGGTATCACTCCCCCAACCTAGTTTACACAAAGTTACAATGGTATAGATAAACGTGATTAAGATTTCTACATGTGGTGGGAATGTGAACTTTCAATAGTGCAGGCATAATCATAATTCATAAACAATCCAAATCTAGCCCTTCATCAAACATTTTCAAGATGCTTCTTTACCTCAGCTGGTTTCCCTTTGTGAAGGGGTGAGATCATGTGTTCACCATTCTATCTCTAATTATTACGAGTAATGACTTATCTGATTCCGAAGGCAATCCATTGATGCACTGTTAACTTTATTGATTCTAAGAGATTATATTGATATATTACAAAACTCTAACTGAAGTCAGGTCATGAATGATAAGAAGAATGCTCCTCTAACCTCATGCCCTTTATTTTGAATGTCACTCTTGTTTCCTGTCGGTGGTTATTTCCTATAGAGCATACACTTAATGGTAAGCTTGATTGGCTTAAAGAGGGGCTTTCAGTAAAAGAATTCTCTTACACGTATGGAGTTGATTACATTAAAGCCTTTTCTCTATTAACCAGTATGAAGTCCAGGTGAACCAAAAGTTGGCTTATTTGTTAGTTTGATATGACCAATACTTTCTTATAATATAATTTCAGTTAAGAGATTTTTATGTCCCAACCCCAGGTACCTAGAAGGCTTTTGTAACAAAAATTTTATAGGCTAAATCATGCATGGAAGGCAGCAAGAGGAGGAGAAAGATTGTACCTTTGATCCTCTAAGTTTGAAGGGATTTGTGGCTTAATCTAACATACAACAATAGATAAAATACCTGATGGATAGCAACAAAAAAAACTGAATTAGAAACTTCAGCATTGACTTTAATGAGAACAAAGAGGAGAGAGATATGTACCTTTGAATATCTCCAATTTGGAGATCCAAACTTGCTTGCAACATCCTTTTCTTGACAGGAGCTTCAGTTCATTCGGATATGGATGTTACAAATATAAAAACCTCAAGGGAGTCTCGTCCTCGAGACTCGGGTCAAGGTCACTTTGTGTTTTGTTTGGATCTTATCTGGCCATAAAAACCTCAAAGGATTTTGAACCCATAAAAACCTCAAAGGGAAAACAAGCCGTGTTCTTGCAATATATATAATTGAATGGCTTGTTTTTGACAATTACCTGAAAGAGTTGTGGGTATCGTGCCCGCATATCCACTTTTGTCTTCCATGTTGCCTCTTTGACATCATGTCGGTGCCATAGCACCTTTATTAGGAGAATTTCTTTGTTGTGAAGCTTTTTTTTTCACAACACCATCGAGTATTTGTACTGACCTTCTCTTTGTAAATCAAATTTGACTCCACGTCAAGGTTCTCGTAGCTGATGACGTGGTGAAGGTCGTACTCGTAATTCCTTAAATTGATAGGTGTGGAGAAAGGGTTACTCAATAGACAACCTTACACATACGACTAAAAATTTCAAATAATCCAACGTATCGTGGTGTCAACTTGCTATGAGCACCAAATCTCTGTACTCCCTTCATGGGAGATACTCGTAGAAACACTCGATCTCCTTCTTGTATTTTCAGGAATTTCCATCAATATGAAGGATTAAGTTAAATATTGATAAGTTACAATTTGAATCGATTAAGAGAAGAGGATCGGATTACATGAAACTCCAAATTTCTTTTATGACGGTCTGCATAGCTCTTCTAGCAGCTCTGAGTCATCAGAAGCCTTCCTCTTACAAGATCGATCAACAGTTCTCGTAGTCCCTTCCCAAAGAGATCTACAGAGTAAAAAGTATGTTCACCTACCTTACGCCAACTGAGAGGTGCAAGACATCTCCGCCCGTATAGGGCTTCGAATGATGCCATACCAATACTGGAATAATGACTGTCGTTGTGCGGGAGTTCTACCAATGACAGGTGGTCCTTCCAGGATCATTTCTACTCTAGAGTACATGCACGTAGCAAATCCTCAAGTGTCTGAATAACACATAGTATCGTATACATAACTCATCTTCAGCTCTGTCTGTGGTGTTGACATAAGCCGGTACCAGTAGTGAGATATAAACCTCGAGTCTCCATCAGACACTACCCCATGTGGTATATCATAAAATTTGATAATGTTTTTTTTGCACATGTAATCTAGCCAGTCAAGATGTAGTGTAGGTCATGTTGATATGTTTGAAATGGACTGACTTGGAATCTGTCAACAACATCCCAATAGCATCGTGATCACCTACTGTCTTTACTAGTCCCGTGACAAAATCCATAAAAGTACTCTTCCACTTTTATTCGAGAAAGGGGAGATACTGTAATAATCATGGTGGTCTCTTATGTTCAGCCTTGACCATCTAATAGATCATGCACTTGCTAACATGACATGTTGCATCTCGCTTCATTCGGTCCTGCCAGAATGTAGACCAAGATCCCGGTACATCTTTTTGCTGCCAAGAAGAATAGACAATCGTGAATTGTATGCCTTATCAAAAATATCTCTGCGTAACGGCTCATTGGTGGGCGCAATTACCCAGCCAACCTTACACAAAATAGACTTAGTCCCCACAAAATCATCACGTTTGTCCTTGATGGCACGCATGCATCTGTCTCAAATTCATGGAGATGTCATGTATCCTTATATTATGCAATCCCAAAGTCTGCTGAATCGCGGAGGTATGACAGTAGATGTAGACACACTCTTATGAGGATGTCCATTAGTCAAAGTTACGAGTATATTTCATGCATATAGCTAGGTTGTCGTATATGCATGAGCTTTCCTGCTAAACGCATCTGCCACCACGTTTCCTTTACCAGAATGGTAAGAGATCGTGTATTCAAAATCCTTCAGTAGTTCAAACAATCGATGTTGTCTCATGTTTAGCTCTTTCTGATCATAGATGTACTTCAAACTCTTGCGATTTATGAAGATATCAAAATTCACCTCATAGAGATAGTGACGCCAGTTTTTTTTTGAGAAGACAACCACCACCAACTCCAAGCCATGGATGGGTTATTTCCGCTTATGCAACCTCTATTGACGTGTTGCATAAACAATCATGTAACCTTGCTGCATCAGAACCGCTCTTAAACATTTATTTGAAGCATTTGTATATACTGTATAAACTTGAGTATCTGAAGAAAGTGCAAGAATAGACACATTTGTTAATCTTTCTTTCAATGTCCTTAAAGGCCAATGAAAGGAACTCTTATCTGTGTCAAAATGACTCGTGGAAAGCCACCAACGAAGCGTCTATAATAACTATCTAGTTCAAGAAAGCTTCGAATTCGAGTGACTGTCTTGGAGTATTCCCAAGACATAACTTCCTCAATATTCATAGGGTCAACTGGCATACCCATTCCAGAAATGACATGTCCAAGGAATGAGGTTTTGGATAACCACAACTCACACTTATTTAGCTTAACATACTACTTATGCTTTTGAATGTTATCTTCCGAATATCCAACTCTTGAATCCTCAGCTAATGGTAGCCAGATCGGAGATCGATCTTTGAAAATACTTAAGACCCATGTAGTTGATCAAATAAGTCATCTACGTATGGCAGAGCATAATGGTTGTTCATCGTTTTCTTGTTCATCTGAATGTAATCTATGTACGCTGTCATCGATTCATCATTCTTTCTGACAAAATGAACTGGAGCATTTCAAGGTGGAGTGTTCAGCCTTACGAAACCTACGTCAAGTAATTAAGGCGATTTCATCTTCAGCTCTCTCAACTCGGTCGGTGCCATGTGATAAGGAGCTTTCGAGGTCTAGACATAATGTGATCTAAATCTCTCTGACAGAATCTAGGAATGTGTCGTATTCTCGATTTATGAGTCTCCGAGTTCTCAACACTGAAATGTGCTCCACTTAGAGTCATGCAATGTACCCTTATAGGTAAACTCGGGTAAGTCTGGAATACTGAAGACAATCATCTTCATGAAATAATTACCCATGGCATGATGATCTGGCATTCAATCCATACCAAAAGTTAGGTCAAACTTGTTGAGCTGTAGTAGCAGACAGTCTGCTATCGTCTCATGTCCACCAATCAACATTGGTAACTTTTTGACTATCAGTCTTATGCTGAACAACTGGCTACCTGACCTATGGATGTGATAGAGAGGATCTATGGTCTCTTCAACTCTTCTTGCTAGAAACTCGAAGTTCATCTATCGCTTCAGAATCAATTAAAACACAGAAAGATCGGTTCATGACGCCATGGTTCTATGTAAGAACCAATATCATTAATAGTTAATGTTCATGGATATTTCTAACTATGCTTTTCTCTTCTTGGGATACATATGGAAATTAGTTGCAATTAGTGACATCTGTGGTCATTGATTTTGAATGTCATATTTCCCTTTCAGACTCGTGACAAGTCAAAGAACTGTCACAATCCGAGGATTTAATGTGATCAGAACAATAATACTACGAATGTATGTAGCAGGGTACCACTGCTCTGATAACAAACTGTTACGCCCGCTCCCGCGGATCTAGGAAACTCTTTTACATATCATCCGTAGTATCATGTTCTCTAAGGACCACATTAGAGTACTGAAAATTTGGGGAATTTTTTTTTGTGACATTCACATTAACTAACAAGCCACAGAACTATAACATGTCACACTTATATTGCATAAATCCCATATCAGTTAACATGTAACAACAGAAATTGCATTATGTACATGCATCCCAATTTTATCGGAAGAGAAATAAAAGCATTTATAATATCCTTGAACAAAATTACAACATACATACCTGTTATGTTTTGCTTCAGAAACTGACATTCAACTCTCCCAATACAACGGTGCAGGTATTTTGCCTGCAATCCATGGAATAGGGAGAAAAGAACATCAACAAATGTTGAGTAAATCTTAATTAATTAAAAATAACAGGAAATTTAGTGGTTCCAAAAGAAAGCAAGTAATTTGGCCTTAACAATTAAAATTTAGAGCTACTTGCAATGAAACATGCTTTCAAGTTGTTTGGTGTGTAAAACCCCATTCTACTCATCCTACACTACTTACCCACATTAATTATTTATATACAAATATCATATGGTCCATATTTAAGTCATTGTCTTTCTATTAATTATAATATAAGTTTGATTGGTCTTGAGATTGTGAATAATGAGACTCTGATATAATCATTATCTCAATTAATGCTTATAATGATGTTTAAGAATCTTGTGGATTGATCATAATAAGAGTATATGATGGATCTGGGGTTTTGATTCTTTCCTTTTTGATTTTCTCATGCTTAGTGGATAGTCCGATAAGGATGATTTTCATGATAGGGTCTTTTCTCTTTGCCAGGAATTATTGGCAGATTAGTAACTAGTTCAACGGAAACCAACTCAACTGTAACCAAGCTTCCATGTAACCAATTCAACTGTAATTCAACTTTAGCCAACTCAATTGTGACTCAATCCAATCTCAAATGTATCTTTTTCAGATTCAACTGTAACTGATTCAGATGTAGCCATAGAGGATTCATATGTATACATGGATGATTCGGATGTAGCATCGCCAAGTCTGTTGGCGAAAAATAAACAAAACTCAAGCGGTGAAGTAGCCTACAAAAGAGGCTCTTCCGTCTCGCCCTCTAATTGGAAGGGCGGTCCAATAGAGGGATAGGTCTACTCCAAAACTACGCCACTGAGACGGGTGAGAGAGACTCTCTAGAAAAGTCGCTCTAAAAGAAAAACCGGCCCGACCGGTACGGGCTAACGAGCTCGAAAAAAAAACCAAGGGTCCCCCAGCCTAGGTACTCTAAAGAACAAGGGTCAGCGGAACTGGTCTTTAAAAGAAAACCTGTGGATCCCAGAGAGGCGTAAAAACTGCGAGCGCTCGCGAAAAAAAACTGAGAAAAAGACTGGGATCCTAGACCCGCGCACTAAGCGGCCGCTGCCCTAACTGGGCTTCCTAATCTCCCGCCTAGCTGAGGGTCACCGCACCCTCGCACAGTCAGGCGTAAAGGTCACCATGACTGGCACTCTTAATTATCAGTCATCGATGACTTGATCCCTCATCCTTTCTTAATCCTTTATGTGGTTGATTGCACAGATCTAGGTCTTTTTGATCAACGATCTTATTGATATAAATGATTCATCATTGATTTCACTTATTCATTTATCCCATCATTTCTCAATCTCTTCAATGGTCGACTTTACAATTCTAGGTATTTTGTCACTACCTATATTTGATAATATGTATAAATAGTAGAGTACACCTAAAAGATTAATTTATGAAGATGATCGGTCTTTGTGGTCACATCTTATTATTTCTAAAATCATAAGATCACCATCTATGCTTTGGATATGGATCTAGCTAGTCTTTATTATTTTGTTTTATATGGTACCTAAACAAGAATCATGTCTCAATTGTACCAGTTCCAGTTGAGACATCAAAGGAGGGGTGTTTTCTGATCATTTGCCATAACAACCGATATATATATATATATATGATTGTATGAATAGTAGACTATACATGATGATCAATTGATTGATGACTTCTTATTCGTAAAGATCTTGAGAAATCATTTGTTGACTTTGAGAGAAGAGTTCTAATATTTTAAAAGATGAATTCTCAGAAGATCATCATATTTGCTCCTATATAAGTAAGATATTAAATCCGATCAATGTTTGTACATGTGAAATTAACCAGTGGCATCAAGGAGATTGCCTATGATGATTAAGCCCTCTTATTCGAGCAGTGTCTCATAGGTAGATAGAAGTCGATCATAATAAGGCCATCCATAGTCTTTTATAAAAAAATGTGGCAGCAGGGTCATATGTTGCAAGGCTTACAATGTTCATTTGTGAAGCAAGAGTTTCACTAATTGAATAATCCTCAGCAGATTTTGATTTCGATCGATTGTAGCCAATGGACATATGCATCTAATTTCGAACTTCTATCCAAAAATCTGTTCAGAAGGTATCACTCCCCCAACCTAGTTTACACAAAGTTACAATGGTATAGATAAACGTGATTAAGATTTCTACATGTGGTGGGAATGTGAACTTTCAATAGTGCAGCATAATCATAATTCATAAACAATCCAAATCTAGCCCTTCATCAAACATTGTTCAAGATGCTTCTTTACCTCAGTTGGTTTCCCTATGTGAAGGGGTGAGATCATGTGTTCACCATTCTATCTCTAATTATTACGAGTAATGACTTATCTGATCCTGAATGCAATCCATTGATGTACTGTTAACTTTATTGATTCTAAGAGATTATATTGATATATTACAAAACTCTAACTGAAGTCAGGTCATGAATGATAAGAAGAATGCTCCTCTAACCTCATGCCCTTTATTTTGAATGTCACTCTTGTTTCCTATCGGTGGTTATTTCCTATAGAGCATACACTTAATGGTAAGCTTGATTGGCTTAAAGAGGGGCTTTCAGTAAAAGAATTCTCTTATACGTATGGAGTTGATTACATCAAAGCCTTTTCTCTATTAACCAGTATGAAGTCCATGTGAACCAAAAGTTGGCTTATTTGTGAGTTTGATATGACCAATACTTTCTTATAATATAATTTCAGTTAAGAGATTTTTATGTCCCAACCCCAGGTCCCTAGAAGGCTTTTGTAATAAAAATTTTATAGGCTAAATCATGCATGGAAGGCAGCAAGAGGAGGGAGAAAGATTGTACCTTTGATCCTCTAAGTTTGAAGGGATTTGTGGCTTTATCTAACATACAACAATAGATAAAATACCTGATGGATAGTAACAAAAAAAACTGAATTAGAAACTTCAACATTGACTTTAATGAGAACAAAGAGGAGAGAGATATGTACCTTTGAATATCTCCAATTTGGAGATCCGAACTTGCTTGCAACATCCTTTTCTTGACAGGAGCTTCAGTTCATTCGGATCCGGATGTTACACTGGTGATCAGGGACATGACTAGGATCCCAAATGTCAAAATAAACAAGTTCAAATAGACTCTGACTACTACGACGAAGGCGACTTGGAAAACTGGATCGGTGATGTTTTCCAAGTTGACATGCCTCTCAATGAAATTCAGACTTGACATAAACCCCTAGAATGAGACGACATATCTTTGACAACGGAAGGTGGCCAAATTGTAGATGCTAGGTGTATGGTGATTGTGAAAGAAAGCGAACCAACACCAGCGTATGGAGTCTGGATTAGTCGGTAAAGGCCTCCATGCTCACGACCACATCCAATCACCCCGCCCGTGAGTATATCCTGAAAAACAAGGGAGGTGGGGTCAAATATGGCATGACAATGTAGGCCTTTTGTAATCTAACTCATAGATAATTAATTCATCTAGAAATCTGGTGCATGAAAAATATTCTGTAACCGCAATGAGAGAGCCAGGAGAACATCCCCCTGACCTATGATGGGGGGATGCGTTTCATCAGCAATCACCACAGACTTACCATTCTGAATATGACTGTATCTACTTAACTGTGAGCGATCTCCACACAAGTGGTGTGAGGCACCGGAGTCTATTATCCATTTTGAAATATCTGACCTATTAGACTGATTAGTATATGCATAAGCAATACTTGTGACACTCGTGTATGCGGAGACAAGAAATTCTGATGGACTAGAAGAGGAGCTCTGGGAAGCATCTATAGATGGCATAATCTCCCGAAGCACGCAACAAGCTCATCAAAATGTTGATATGTAGAGCCTTCTATGATGGTAGCTAGTGAAGCTTGCTCAACTCATGCAGATGGTGGAAACCCATGCTTGAAATAACATGTATTCTCGGAATGGCCTGATAGATAACAGTAAGTGCAGGGATGCCGTGACCGTTGAGATCCACGCCCACGGGAGCCACCTCTCCCTCTGAATGGATAAGAACCACCTCTCCCACGGGAAGCAACCATAGCAAATTAAGTTTGAGCAGTAGTATGGGCTGGGGAGATGTTGAGTCGACTCAGCCTCCGATATGCCTCGTCCATGGGAGGTATAGTAGAATATGTAAGTATCTGAGAACGAGCTGCACCATATTCTGGGTCAAATGATGCCAGAAACACCCCAATCATCACCGAAATCACGGTATGCCTTCAACTGCTCAGGCGTAGCTGTCAATGGTATGTAGCCATGTAGCCTCTCAAACATACATCTGAGAGAGGTATACACTGTGTGTGGAGGTCGACCATTCTATTTGGTCATGAAGATGTCGTTTTGAAGCTGCAAAATATTTGACTCATTCCTCGCTTGAGAATACGTAGTAGCGAGGATGTCCCACATAACCTTCACTGTAGGCTGGCTCAGTATGTCATTGGCTATCTCCACAGACACGGTTCCAGATAGCCATACTCGAGCATAAACATGATCCGCCTCCCATGAGGCATTGATTCCCGTCTTGTCCTCCGACTTCTCCTATGTAAGGATGTGTTTCTTTCCATGGCTCTGCATCAAACTCATGAATTGCATTGCCCACAACTTGTAATTCGTGCCATCCATCTTGACAATATGTGCGGGACCTTTGAAAACACCTGCGGATATAACACCATTGCGATTTTTTTGACATATTGCCTAACAAGGACATGACGAGATCATTGACAAAGGATAAAAATGTGTCTATACGTACATTAGTGAGATAGTTATGGGTGTAGACACAATCCACAACCATTCCCTTACTTTTTTCTTTCTACGCATGCACGAGAGGTGACTATAGTAGTCTGATTTTACTATTTCAAAGCAAATCAGATCGTATAGAGCGTCAAAACTCCACACAAATCGATAAATCAGACCACCTCGAGGCCCTTAGGCAGTTGCCATAAGCAGCAACCCTCCCTTTTGTTGATCGACGACACGTTGAAGGGAGAGGGAGGGGCAGCAGCCTCGAGAAGGCAAAGAGAGGGGCGACGGTGGCATCGAGATAGATGAGAGGGAGAAGAGGGCGATATGTGGTGTAGGGCTAGGGTTTTAGTGCTCCGGTGTAGGACCGTCACTCTGATACCATATTGGGATAAAAGAACTTGTTTTTCTATGGTGCCCTATTGCCCTCTTATATAGAATTGAGAGGTCATGGAGAAATTACATAAAGACGACAAATAAAATAAGGAGTGACAAATAAATACATGAATATAAAACTCTCAATCTGTCCTATACATTAACCTTATAAAAAGATATGTATGATGGATCTTCATCTTACATAAGGATCCATTCTGAGCAGATCGACTATTTTGACATCAACATCATTCTGCATCAAGGTTCAGCTTTGTGTCCATCCCTTTTACTATGATTATGGATGAATTGACTAGTCATATTCTTGATGAGATACATTCGTGTATGTTGTTTGCCAATGATATTATGTTGGTTAATGAGATTAGAGATGGAGTAAACAAAAAGCTTGAGGTTTGGAGACATGCTTTAGAGACTAAAGGCTTTCGTATAAGTAGGTTTAAGACTAAATATATGGAGCACACATTTAATGGATGCAATGGTGTAACGAGGTGAATATTGGAGAAGATTACATCCAGAAGAAATATCATTTAGCTACTTGAGATTTATTTTGCAACATGATGGATAAATCAATGGAGATGTTACTCATAGGGTCCTTTGATTATCGGGTTACCCCGGGGTAACCCGGATTACCCTCCTGCATTCCGGTATTGGAATTCAATCACAAATCAATGTGACATCACACCACATTCCTTATTCCAACCCTCTCCAACCCTCATAACCATCCAAACAACTACTATTCATAGAAGGTTACCCCAACTCACACCATCCTAGCGACCAAACGAACCCATAGAATACATGTTGGTTGGCAAAAGTGGATAGATGCCTCTACTGTTTTATGTGATAAGAAAATTCCTTTGAAAATCAAAGGAAAAGTATTACAAAGTAGCCGTGACACCCGCTATGCTCTATGGATTTAAATGTTGGCTTGTAAATCATAGACATGTACAGAGAATGACAATAACAGAAATGAAAATGCTACGGTGGATGTGAAGTCATACACGAAAAGATCAAATTCGGAATGATATGATCAGAAGGAATGTTAATGTAGCTCTGATAGAGGATAAGATGAGAAAGATCCATTTAAGGTAGTTTTACCATATGCAAAAGTGGTCGACCGATGCACTCGTTAGAAGATGCGATATTTGGGATGTTGAACCGGTTAAGAGAGGGTGATGAAGGTATAAGAAGTGTTGGAAGAAGATTATTTGAATGATATTTGTTATTCGGATCTAGTTTGATAATGACGCTAAGTAGATATGAGTGGAGGCGAAGAATCCACGTGCTATTGTGGGAGAAGGATTTGTTGTTATGTAAGATATTTTTTTGCCTTTTCCCCATATTTGATATAATTGTTATAATATAAATATATTTAGTATGTTTATATCATGTGTAAGTCATCAAATACATGTCAATTTGAGCTAATCTAAAGTGTAACTATGTTATTTTCTGTATTCGATCCATATCCATTTTTATCCATGTCCTTCTACAGTCTTTATGTTTATCAATGTCCATATCCGTTTCTGTACGCTTATTTGAAAAAATCAGAATAGGGTAAAACCTATATATGTACTTTTACCCGACTGTCGGCAGCCCTAATTCTCTTGTTTTGGTTAGTGAAATAATCATGCTTATAAAAAATGGACGATTGGTTGGGCACTAGAGTGACATTCTGGAATGTAGGGAGTTTTTGGTCTATTGATGCAAGGTTGAACATATTGCAATATAGGTTCTGTAAAACAAAGATAATAAATAGAAGTTTATATAGAGAAATGTGAAATAGTAACAAACTGCATCATGAAGAGATATTTGTAACATTTGGGTTAGTTCTCTTTCAACAAATTGAAGTAATGGGAGATTTTATTTACAATTCATGTTGTTTGAAATGGAAGGAGCTTTGGGTTTTTTGTTACTAAGACGGTATCTTTAAAAGTTTACGGAGCTGTAGTAAGGTCTGCCATATTAAATGGGTCGATGCGTTGGTTCATAGGTGGCAGTATATGTGCAAACGTATCTTATAAAAACGAAGGCATGGTTCCACAAAAGAGTTTTGGTGTGAATGTTGCTATGGCACACGAAAAAGATAAAATGATAAGATATTTTAAAGGTATTTTGTGTACTTGTGCTGAAGGCCTATCATGTTTCTACTAAAGAGGTGTGAGAAGTTGAATAACATGTCTTACATAGTGGTTCTGCAGGAAAGACTGAAAGCATGCTCGACAGAAACTAATGGAAAATGTCCCAGAGATAGTTCCACACCCCTATACTCATTGAGAAAATGAAACAAAAGAATCTACCCTTCGAGGCATTCTCCTGTGGTTTCATCTCGCTCCTTAGGGAGTAGGATTCTAATTCCACATAAAATCTTCTTTGTTCCTCATGTTTATCTTACTTGTTCTTGTTTATCGCTTTCGCTTATCGTTTTCCACATGGTATCAGAGCTAGTCGGTTTTTGGAAATTTGATCATACGTTGATCATTATTTTTCATCTATGATATTGAGATCTGTCCTATACTTCTTTTAGAGTTTTTGCATTGAAGATTGTGATATCATTTCCCGATGTCGTACAATTAAGGTTGACTCTATAGGGTTTCATGAACCCTAATTCCTTGCGGCGGCTCGTTTCTATGCATGTCAAGGCAAAGGTTGCCAACTTGGAACCATAATTCCTCAGCAGAGCATGAAGAAGGGGTGACTTGGGAATCAGCCCCACCACAACATCGCTCACACGGATCCACCTTCAATATTGCTCCCAGCAGTCCCAGACACAACGACATCTCTCCAGGTCGCACCTCTCAAAATGGTGCCGCTATCATAAAAGAAAAACCTAGATTGGGCCATCCCAGATCGGCAATAGCAACAACAACACCCTCATTAGAGTCATCTCCATGCTCCTCTTAGGAGCATCTTAGGCGCACAACACCAAGCAGTGCTCCCTTCAAGCCACATCGCATATCTAGGTTGTCATTTGAGCCGCCCCTTTTCTTCCATCGCCACTGGTCCTTCTTTGAACATATGAAGCCATCATGGCTCTAGGAAACACCGAGCACCTCCTCCTCCGGGTGCGCCACGTCATCCATTCCAACTCACTTATGCCTCCGTGAAAGGCATCCTTTTCTAATGAACTACGACGGCTATGGGTTCCTGCTTGGAACCCTAGTCGTGGATTGAAAAGAAGAGGTACCTCCACCATTAAGAAAGAGAGAGAGTGGGCTAGAAGAAAAAGAGGGGAGATATACATTGGCCCTTTAGGCTGCTTCCAAAAAAATGCCAAGAAAAAAAGGCCAATGTTTTGGGCCCTCTTGGATTTGGGCTGCTATTATATAAAAATAGAAAAAGGAAGAATGTATTGGACCCAAGTAACTGAATCAAAAAATGGAAAGAGGAAGAGGATGGTCAATTGAAAAGAGAGATTGACAGAAGAGAAAAGCAAAAAAAGAAGAAATGACTACAAAAAAGGGATTATTTGCGCAAAAAAAGAGAGCACAAAAAAGAGAAAAAAATGAAGTTTTTTTGTACCCCCTCATTTGTTCTCCTCATTTTGTCGAGTACCCCTATGAATTCTGACGAGACACTCATCCATAGATTTTTGGAGATTCTAGAAAGAGAACAATTCAATGGAGACATTGAAGACTCCATTGATTGTGAGCTCCAGTACGAGATCCTTCCGAGGTTCTCAATAGAGAGACCCTAACTTGAGGTCCCAAGAGAGCAACCCACATTCAGATAATCTTCGTATGGATATTCCCACAGCATGAAGAAAAAGGCATTTGATGACAAATCCACACATATGTGACGAGCCGGCCCACATGTGTTTTTTTACAACAAAAGGGATTCATTAGAGGCCAGACCTCAAGTTCATCCTAACCACATGCGAAGCGTCGTCCTCGACAGCAACCGACCGAGCATGCGTTGAGTAGTTATGGTCCCTAGTGTCATGTATTCATAGAGCGAGTTCATATCTTCTTCTATTTGTCCAGCTGAGCATTGCATGCTCCAGCTTTTGTGGTAGTATTGGAGAATGACCTAGAGATAGTCTCACATCGTCTACTGGTGGAACTCTGGAGAGTCGTTGGGGCTATATAAAGAGCCCCATTCCCCTGTACTCATTGAGAAAATGAAACAGAAGAATCCACCCTTTGAGTTTGAGACGTTCTCTTGTGGTTTTATCCCGCTCCTTAAGGAGTAAGGTTCTACGTAAAATCTTCTTTGTTACTCATGTTTATTTTCCTTGTTCTTGTTTATCGTTTTCACTTATCGTTTTCCACGGAGACTATTGAACATGATGTAGTTATTCACTTATTCTGGATTTGTAAACATATATTAGTTTCCTTTGTCTTTCTCTGCTATTTTTCTTTTCTGCCGTATGCTTTATGTAATTTACCCATAGGCTACTCTCCTATATAAGAGAGCATAGGGCTGATGGAATAAACGACTCTTCTACTTTTCCCAACATGGTATCAGAGCGACGGTCCTAGACCGGAGTTCTCGAAACCCTAACCCTATCCCTACCCCACCCGCGTGCCTCTCTCTCTCCGCCGCCGGCGCATACTCGCGCCCCCTGCGCCTCCGCGCGTGCGCCCGCGTGCCTGCGCCCTTGCCCTCGCGCGCCTGCACGCCTGCGTCCTCACCCTCGCGCGCCTGTGCGCCCTTGCACCCTCGCGCCTGCGCGCCCTCGAGCTAGCGCGCCTGCGTGCTCCAGCGCGCTCCAGCGCTATCCTGTGCGCTTCAGCGCGCATTTGTGCCCTCCAGCGGGCATCTTAGAGCCCTGTGCGTGTGCCCTTGAATCAGCCCTACATCTCTAGAGCGCACATCGTCAACTAAATATGTTTGGTTGCTTGAGGTCTACACATGCAACTAAACCCGTCTATGTCCGTGTAGACGAATCTTATCTTCAATCCGTCGCTCCAGTCTTCGGTTTCCAGTAAGCAAGGCTGATATTCCATCTATTGGCGCCTTTCGTGGTCCAGCGCCTATCGTAAAGATGGATGGTACGAACTATGAACTGTGGGCGATGCAGTTCATGAGTATGATGAAGTCAACTGGTAAGAAGCACATTCTTACCGAAGAAGAACCTGCTGAGAAGACTGGAGCCAATGCCTCATGGGAGGCCGATGACGCATATGCCAAAGTCTGGTTATCTGGAACTTTGGCGATCGAGATTTCCAATGATATTCTACATCAGCCCACGGCCAAAGACATGTGGGATATTCTGGCGGCCACATACTCTCAAGCGAAGAATGAGACAAAGATTCTGCAACTCCAGCATGATATATTCACTATAAAGCAGAATGGTCGCCCTCTACATTCACTCTACACATCCCTACGAGGGATGTTCGAGAAGCTATACAGCTTCATGCCCCTGACAGCCACGCCAGAGCAACAGAAGACCTACCGGAATGCACCTATGGTGGGCGTTTTCCTTGCTGCACTTGATCCCGAGTATGAGGCGGCACGATCCCAGATCTTGGCCGATTCTACTATTCCTCCCATGGAGGAAGCCTTTTACAGACTGAGCCGCATCACCGTCCCTTCTACGGCCACAAATCAGAATGAGCCATGACCGCCAACAGGGGCCGTGGATTTCATCATCAGACCCGTGGACGTGGACCTCGTGGCAGAGGAGGCCGTACTCGGCCAACATGTACCTACTGCCATCGCGTCGGACACAATGAAGACACATGCTACTCTAAGCATGGATTTCCTGCATCTGCACGAGTCGCCGAGCAGATAGAGCCTCCATCTGCTGCCTCTTTGGATCAGCAGTTCGATGATCTAGTTGCCCGTCTAAGGGGCATTATTCCGCCATCTGGACCACCACCCACTACTGAGAATCAATCTGATGCTGCTGCATCTACCTCTGCATCTACCAGTGCATCAGGTAGCATACTTGCATTTACCAGTAGTAGATCAGATACTTTACCTTGGATTATAGACTCGGGAGCCACACATCATCTATGTGGCGATCAGAGTTTACTTACAGGAGACACTCAGATCCCTCCAGGCCGAACAGTGGTCATTGCCAATGGTACACATTCCCCAATTGCTGGTCAGGGGGAGATTGGACTGACATCTTCTATGCAGCTCAAGAATGTGTTACATGCGCCTGATTTTTCAATGAATTTATTATCAATCAGTCAGATTACAAAGGATTTACAATGTCGGGCAATTTTTGTTCCATCTTCTCTTGTTTTTCAGGACATCCTTACGGGCAACGTGATTGGTCGTGGCTATGAGCAAGGAGGCCTTATCACCTCAATCAGACTCCCTTTGCTGGAACTTCATCCCTACCTACTGGACCCGTATCTCCTATACCATGGCATCTGCGCTTTGGACATCTACCGCTTCAGAAGTTGCGTCGTGTGTTACCCCAGAGTCTGCCTCACACATCCATCCAATGTGAGGCTTGTCAGTTGGGAAAACATCACCGGTCTACCTTTCCCAGTCGTCCAGGTCGGAGTAGTACCTCCAAGTTTGAGTTATTTCATATTGATATCTGGGGTCCGAGTCGTGTTCCTGATCATCAGGGACACAGATTATATATAGTTATTGTGGATGACTTCTCTCGTGTGTCATGGGTATTTTTGTTGAAATAAATCTGAAGCAGGGAATATTATTATCCATTTTTTACTGAGATTCGTAATGTTTTCTCCACATCTGTTAAAATTGTGAGAAGTGATAATCCCCTGGAATTGTGTACTCATGTCCTAGCCAATTACTACTCATCCCAAGGGATTATCCATCAGACATCCTGTGCTTATACCTCTCAACAAATTGGGATCGCTGAAAGGAAACATCGCCGCTTACTAGATGTCACCATGTCACTTCTTATACAGAGTCATGCTCCTTATTCTTACTGGGGTGACGCAGTTCTCACAGCATGCTACCTAATAAATCGTATGCCGTCCTCTGTTCTAGATGAACAGATTCCTTTCTCCCTTATCTTTCCTGGTAAGGATATGTTTTCCCTTACTCCTCGTGTGTTCGGTTCGGTTGCCTTTGTCCACCAGTTGTCTCCAGGTACTGACAAGCTCTCTCCTAGGGCTGTCAAGTGTGTGTTTGCTGGGTACTCCAGAACTCAAAAGGGGTACAAGTGCTTTGATCCATTGCGCATGCGGTATATTGTTAGTGTAGATGTTACATTTTTTGAATCCGTAATGTATTTTTCATCCTCAGGTGATCAACTGCTATCTCCAGTTACTACCGATGCCATCTATATGACACCACCACATCCAGTACCACCACTATCACCGCCACCACCAGCTCCTTTACCATCATCCGCACCTCCTATTACTATCCCTGTGTCACCACTACCATTTCATTATACCCGCATGCCTACTCCAGCTCATGGTCATGACTCATCACCTAGCTCACCTAAGGTATGTGCTGCAGATATTACTCTTGATGGATCTAATGATGTTTCTGAGCAGGATATGTTGCAGAGGACAGATGAGGACACAACCGATTTAGATGTTCCTATTGCTATATGTAAACCGAAGAGGAGCTGCGCCACATATCCTTTAGCAGCTTCTGTGTCATTTGAATGACTATCTGGGGATTTCAGGGACTTTGTGGTTGCCTTGTCAGCTGTAGATATTCCACGGAATTACCAAGACGCTCTGAAGGATAGTAGATGGCGTCTAGCAATGGAGGAAGAAATGGCAGCACTTCAATCTAGGGGAACTTGGAGTCTAGTTCCTATACCTGCAGATGTGACCCCAGTGAGCGACAAGTGGGTATTTACAGTCAAACAGAATGCAGATGACAGTATTGACAGATACAAGGCTTGCCTTGTTGCTCGTGGCTTTACACAGACATACGGGGTGGATTATCTTGATACGTTCTCGCCAGTAGCCCGTCATTCTACCCTACGGATCTTGCTATCAGTTGCGGTTACCCGAGAGTGGCCGCTATATCAGTTGGATGTGAAGAATGCGTTCTTATATGGTGACTTACAGGAGGAAGTCTACATGCAACCACCACCCGGTTTTGCTGTTGAGGGGGAGGGTTCTAAGGTGTGCAGATTTCATAAGGCTATCTATGGCCTTAAGCAGAGCCCCAGAGCATGGTTTCAGAAGCTCTCAGACCTCTTTGAAAAACAGGGATACAAACGCTCTAATGCTGATCATTCCTTGTTTGTACAAAAGACTTTAAGAGGTATTATTGCAATCATGGTTTATGTAGATGACATCTTGATTACAGGAGATGATGAACAAGGAATAAAGAAGGCGAAAGAAAAGCTGGGTAGCGAATTTGTCACTAAGGACCTTGGAGTCCTTAGATATTTTCTGGGGCTGGAGTTTGCCAGAAATCCGTATGGGCCAGTATTGTCGCAGAGAAAATATGTTACGGACCTGTTAAGTGAAACATGTATGCTTGGGTGCCGACCTGCTACAACACCAATGGACCCTAGCATGAAGCTATATGATGATGATACAGAGGAGGTGGGCAGGAGATGGTACAGAGAACTGGTAGGCAAATTGTTGTATGTCACGATCACTTGGCCCGATATATCCTTTGCAGTGAGTCGTGTGAGCCAGTTCATGGAGCAACCATGTCAGGTTCATATGGATGCTATACATATGATACTCAGGTACCTCAAATCATCTCCAGGTGCATGTTTGCTATTCAAGAAAGGCAAGGGGATCTCTATCTCAGCGTGTGCAGATGCAGACTATGCAGGTTGTCCCAAGGACATGAAGTCCACCTCTGGGTTTGCGGTTTACGTTGGAGATTCTCTAATCTCATGGAGGAGCAAGAAACAAACTGTGGTAGCCATGTCTAGTGCTGAATCTGAATATAGGGCTATGGCTCAGGCTAGCACAGAAATGATGTGGGTAAAGGCTGTACTTACAGATCTATGTATAGACGTACCACTTCCTATGACCTTAGAATGTGACAATCAGGCAGCTTGTTCATTGCAAACAATCCAACATTCCATGAGCGAACCAAGCACATTAAAGTGGACTGTCACTTCATACGTGACATGATTCAGAAGGGATTCATTGCTACATCTCATGTTACTTCAGAAAATCAAACTGCAGATATATTCACCAAGGCATTACTACGAGGCCCATTCCAGAAGTGTGCGTCCAAGCTGAACATGATTGATATATATGCTCCATCTTGAGGGGGAGTGTAAACATATATTAGTTTCCTTTGTCTTTCTCCGCTATTTTTCTTTTCTGCCGTATGCTTTATGTAATTTACCCATAGGCTACTCTCCTATATAAGAGAGCCTAGGGCTGATGGAATAAACAACTCTTCTACTTTTCCCAACAGGATTCAAGTATGATTCGCCCTAGAATAGATCTGCTCGTTGCAAAGAATCCATATAACAAACGCAATAGTTGTAAATTGCTGATTAAAGCATTTGCTTGTATTTTCTTCTATCTTTATTGGGTTCAACACTTGTTTGTGCTCAGATTCATCTCTTGTGTGCTGTTTGTTTTTGTCTCCTGACCTACGTGCCTATATATCTGCTTGCTTGCCGGGCACCACTTATCTAGGTTAAGCTGTCATTTGAGTTCTTTATATGTTCATTATGCTTAATATTTGCATGTTATTTTGTTATATCTTATTCTCATGCCACTGTTACTAGTGTTTTGGAAATAGGTCAGATTGGTTTTATATTGACATTTATATTGTTTTGGCCATATGTTTGACATGAAATCATTACTTTTGATCTTCCTTTATAGCGTGCCGGGGCTTGCGATGATAGGGGTGACCCCATCATCAGAGATTTTTACAGCAGCCCATTAACTGCGAGGTATGTTATGATATGGCTTTGGTTGCTAATTTTTCTCATTTCTTTCTCCCAATACCATAAGTAGCCTAATTTCTGTGGTGCATTTTCAGTGGCAATGCACACGATGATTCTCTTATTGCTAAAGCAGAGTGTGTTTATACCGGTTCTGGTGATCATGGATCTTCAGTGGTAATGTCTCTTTCTGGTTATAAATTGACATTCTGTCTTGGCCTTCCCATTTACTTAATCTTGGGACTATTAATTCCAGGTTGTAGTAAATGCTGAACAGGGAATTCCTGTTATTCCAGATTGGCTCAGTTTTAGCAGAGTTACTGCTCGCATGAGGAAAGGTTTAGAGTTTGGCCCTACTCGATGTGTTTTGAGGTAGGCTTTTGGATAGCCAGAAAGATCTTTCATTGGATTTTTTCTCTAGAAAAACTTGTTTTTATAAATTTATGTAGTAACAAAACCTTAACTGGAAAAATATATGTTGAGACTGGAGGTTGGTAGTAATCCAAATTCATTCTAGAAGATAGCCACAGTTACAAGGTCACTACAATACATCAATCATCCCTGATCGCAACTCAGGCACCCGTGAATAGCCAAAAGAACAAATCACGATTCACATCATCTTCATAGGAACGCACACCCCAAAAAATTACATCATGGTGCTGTAACCACATCCCAAACCAATGGAAAAAGTAGGAAACGCTTTTCACTGCAATGAGCAAAACTATCTTGTCCATCTCACCATCCCTCTTTATAAGACCTTTAGAAAGCTTCCCAAGAGGAGTCATCCGACCAAGGAACCACTGTGGACCCAGGCCTGTTGGATAAAGGGCGCTCAATTAGTGAAATGATAAATAGCCAGAGTTACATGATTTTTTTATGTCAGTGTCATTCTCTCACTCATTATAGGAGACCTATATTGGGAACCTCCTCCTCAGCAACTACATCCAAGACTTTGGCATTTATGCTAGCGATAAGATTGTCTATGTTGAAGGCAGTGTGGTAGAGGCTATGGGAATTTCGATGGTTCTGGAGATCTTCAGTGATATATTGGCCTCAAATCAGTGTTCTAAACCAATTTTCCTACTGTTTGAGATGTCACAGAAAGAGACTAGTGATTGTGGTTGGGTTCTAGGTACCCCGCGGATTATCTTTCGGTCCCTTCTCCTCACTTATGTGATCTTGCCTTTAGTTGATGGGAGACTTAGGTAGTCTGACTGGTTGCCACAGTTGGAGAAACTTGAATGGAAGTTGGCTGGCTAGAAGGCCTCTTGTCGATCAAGAAGTGGATGCGTGGTACTGTTGGTAAGGTTCTAATTTCTATCCTTATATTATTCTTCTCTGCATGTTTTTTATTAATTGAGATTCAGAGATGACTCGAATCATTGACGCAATATTTCTTTTAAGCTTGCTCGGTGAAAGAGATATGATAACCAGGGGATTGCTTTGGTGGGTTAGGATTTAGTGACTCACACAACAACAACAAAGTCTTTTCCCACATTAAGTAGGGTCAGGTACATGGATTCTTTGCCTCCATTCAGAACTATCTGGGGTCATTCACGGGCTTAGATCCAAATAGCAGGGAGCGTCTCAAAGAAATCCAAATGTTTGCTTAAATCTATGTTGAAAAGATCCTACTGTTTTACGCTAGCTGTCGGCTACCTAACACAACCCTCCTTATTTACTCGGAGTTGGGACCAGCCATGGCTGTGTTAAATATGTGGGCCGGGGGGTGCTGGGAGTCAAGGAGATGAACCAAACCTTGCATACACAAAGGGTGTTGAGAATCTGGACGGGAGCAGTGACTTACTCTGTCATATGATTTAGAAAGTTTATTGAGTTACTGTGATCCGTTTACAATGATGAGGGTCATCAGTCTGCCATCCATCTTTGGAGGGGAATTTGTAATGTTTTGCTAGAGGTGGCATCGTGGTTTCGACCTATTTTATATTGTGGTAATTAATTTAGGTTTTGGCTAGATTATTGCATTCGATGAGGGAGCTCTCTGTGATTGATTTTTGAGGCTCTTTTTGTTGATAGACAGTCCTAATTTAGCAATGGCAGAGGCCTGGTGCAAGGGTGCCTGGGCTCCATCTTTCCGCTTCAATTGTTTTTAGTACAAAGGATTTCAGAGTTTATATTTGATTAAGATTCATAGCAGTGTGGATGGCCTGATGGTTGGTGATCCTTGGGCATGGTGGGACGACAAGTTCTCGATCAAAAACACATACACGTCTTATTATTTTACGACAACTTGATCCTAAAACCCTTACATTTGACTGCAAGCAGATTCGGAATTGGTAAGTGCCGTCAAGAGTAAAGGTATTCCTAGGGACGCATGGCGATGGAAGTTTATAGAACCAAGATTTTGTTAGGAATTGGTGTGGCCTGCCATAGATGCTTAGAGGATCTATAGGATGTGGAACACACATTCCTTACGTGTGCTTTGATCAAAGGAGGTTTAGTTTGAGACTATGATAATGTGATTGGATTCATCTTGTGGCATGACTTTCTTGAATTCTATTGGTGACGATCCAGATAAGGATAGACTTAAGAGCCTGGTGATTGATTGGGCTTCTGGATAGCATGAAATGATCTGGTGTTTCACTTGGAGATTCTATGCAGAAAATGTGCTATAGCACGCCGGGGGTCTAAACTAGACATTGACATTACTTCATTATTTAACTTGTGAATATAGTTTGGAAATGCACCAACCCTCTATCCCTTTAAAAAAACTTCGAACTTTTGGGGAGCTTTGGCTGTCTATAAGCTGCCACGTTCTCAGGAAAGTATCATGAGTGTTTTCTCCACCTTATAAGCTTTATTCATTGAGCATTCTTTCTCTTTCCACTTCCAAACATTTGCTGCATTCTCAATCACATTGCTTCCAACTCCAAATGTTCACCGAGTCCATGAATTTGGCTTTATTTACATCAATTTGAATTATCTCTCTCAAAATGGCTAACTAATTCGGAATCGAGACTAAATATGGACTCCTTGCCTCTATTGGACTTCCCTTGCATCATTTTAAAGCACTCCTTGCCTTTATTAGAATTCCGTTGCGTATTTTTTTTTCTAAAATTCTAAGGCAATTACTAAATATGGACTCCTTGCCTCTATAGAGCTAAAAGGAAGAACCTCCATATGATTTTTATTGATTTAGAGATTGCTTATGATTCTGCCCCACGAGAGATATTGTAGAGAGTTTTGGAAAAGAGATAAGTACCTACCCTATACATTAATCTTATGTAAGGATACAATCTGAGAAGAATGACTATTTTGACATCAACATTGGTCTGCATCAAGGTTCAACTTTGCGTCCATTCTTTTTTACTTTGATTTGACAAGTCACATTTAGGATGAGATACATTGGTGTATGTTATTCTTGATGATATTGTGTTGATTGATGAAACTAGAGATGGAGTAAATGAGAAACTTGAGGTCTGGAGACATGCATTAGAGACTAAAGGATTTCGTATACTAAAGTGGAGATGAGCCTCTGATGTTCTCTGTGATAAGAAAATTTCTTTAAAAATAAAAGGAAAGTTCTACAAAACAGCCGTAAGACATATTATGCTCTATGGATCTGAATGTTGGCCTGTGAAGCATAGACATGTGCAGGGAATGACAGTAGAAGAAATGAAAATGCTAAGGTGGATGTGTGGACACACACGTAAAGATCGGATTCGGAATGATGCAATCGGAAGGAAAGTTGGTGTAGCTCCGATCGAGGATAACATGCGAGAAAACCGCTTAAGGTGGTTTGGCCATTTGTAAAGGAGGTCAGCTGATGCACCGGTTAGGAGATGCGAGTTTTGGGATGTTGAGCCGGCTAAGAGAGAGCGTTGATGACCCAAGAAGTGTTGGAATGAAACTATACGAAGGGATCTTAGATTTTTGGATATAAGCCCGTGATTGACCCAAGATAGATCTGAATGGAGGCAAAGAATCCATGTAGCTTACCTTACTTAATTGTGGGAAAAGGTTTTGTTGTCGTAGTTGTTGTTGTGGATCAAAGATTTAATACATGTTTTGCTTTTTTGATGGAAGCAATGGTGAATGAATCAATGTGAAGATTGGTGAGATAACATTTAGAAGAGAGATTCTTAGATACTTGTGATCTATTTTGCAACATAATGGGGAAATTGATGGAGATGTTATAAGTAGAATAAATACAGGTTGGCTAAAGTAGGGAGGAGCCTCTATTGTTCTTTGTGATAAGAAAATTCATTTGAAAATCAAAGGAAAGTTTTACAAAGCAGCTGTGAGACCAGCTATGCTCTATGGATCTGAATGTTGGCCTGTGAACCATAGACATGTGCAAAGAATGGCAATAGCAGAAATGGTAATGCTAAGGTGGATGTGTGGACACACACACACACACGTAAAGATTAGATTCAGAATGATGCCATCAGAGGGAAAGCTGGTGTAGCTCTGATCGAGGATAAGATGCGAGAAAATTGTTTAAGGTGGTTTGGCCATTTGCAAAAGGAAGTCAGTTGATGCACCGATGAGGAGATACGAGTTTTGGGATGTGCTGACTATGAGAGGGTAAGGAGGCCCAAGAAGTGTTGGAATGAGACTATACGAAGGGATCTTAGTTTTTTGGATCTAAGCCCAAGAATGACCCAAGTTAGATATGAATGGAGGCAAATAATACATGTAGCTGATCCTACTTAATGTGGGAAAAAACTTTGTTGTTATATGAAAGTCAAAGTTATATACCAACCATCTTGAATTAGTATTGAATATGCCGATTATGTGGTTGAATATGTTATTGTTAGAGTAAACAATACTCTGATGTGTTATTCCATAGAGCCCTCGGGTCTCTTATATAGGGAGAAAACCCTTGGGTAATTACAGTGACATACAATATATAAATAGAAATTATAAAGCAGTACACCGCAACATAAATAAGTCTCTACACTCCCCCTCAAGATGGAGCATAGATATCTATCATGCTCAGCTTGGAAGAACATCTCTGGAAAGGTCCTCTGAGCAATGGCTTGGTGAATATGTCAGCAGTCTGGTCCTCTGAACTGACATGAGAAGTGGAAATGAAGCCCTTCTGAATCATGTCCCTAGTATAATGGCAATCCACCTCGATGTGCTTTGTTCTCTCATGAAAGGCTGGATTGTTGGCAATAAACAATGCTGCATGATTATCACATTGAAGGTTCATAGGCAAGGGGACATCTACATTCAGATCTTCTAAGACTGCTTTAACCCACATCATTTCTGTGCTTGCTTGTGCCATGGCTCTGTACTCGGATTCTGCACTGGATCTCGCCACAACAGTCTGCTTCTTGCTTTTCCAAGAGACTAAAGAGCTTCCTATGAAGATAGCAAATCCAGAAGTAGACTTACGATCCCTTGGACATTCTGCATAATCTGCATCTGCACAAGCTGAAATAGACAGATCTGTATCTTTCTTGAATAGCAACCCTGTGCCTGGGGAAGACTTCAGATATCTCAATATCATATACAAGGCATCCATATGAACTTGCCTCGGTTGCTCCATAAATTGACTCACCCGGTTTACTGCAAAGGCAATATCCGGTCGAGTTATAGTAATGTATAAGAGCTTAGCCACCATCTCTCTGTACCTTCTCTTGTCCACCTCCTCGGTATCATCATCGTACAGCTTCATGCTCGGGTCCATAGGTGTACTTGAAGGTCTGCATCCAGTCATTCCTGTTTCAACTAGCAAGTCTGTGACGTATTTTCTTTGAGTCATCACCATTCCTTGTGCATTTCTTGCAAACTCTATCCCTAGAAAATATCGTATTGTGCCCAGATCCTTCGTAATGAACTGGCTTCCCAACAGGGACTTGGTTATCTCAATCCCCTGAGCATCATCTCCTGTAACCAAGATGTCATCAACATATATCATAACAACAACTGTACCTCTAGGGGTCTTCTGGACGAATAGTGAGTGGTCCGCATTTGATCTCCTGAACCCCTGTCGTTCAATTAGCTGGGAAAGCTTCTGGAACCATGCTCGGGGACTCTGTTTAAGGCCATAGATAGCCTTATGAAGTCTGCACACCATCTGAGTCTCCCCCTCAGCAGCAAACCCTGGTGGCTGCTGCATGTAGACTTCCTCCTGTAGCTCACCATACAAGAAAGCATTTTGACATCAAGCTGAAAAATGGTCCAGTTACGTACCACAGCAACAGATAGGAGGATGCGAAGAGTGGAGTGTCTCGCCACTGGTGAAAAAGTATCCAAATAATCTACCCCATATGTCTGGGTAAATCCCCGTGCTACGATGAAATGAGACTTGAGAGGCAAGAGGATATGAAGCACACTGTCTTCGCTGCTTCCTGTGAGCAATGGGCCGGTCCAAATCATCCATGACTGTGCTGACCGGTTGATCCTCCTCCTGTAATAAAGGCTCCTGCACAGGTGCATTATCTAACCCATCATTAGTGTTAACATCAGAACATACCTCAGGCGTGTTGGATGGTTGACATGTAGCTTGAGCAGGGCCTGGTCGCCTTGTATAGAACTTAGTAAAAGGTACAACTAGAGGTGGTGGCGGGGTTGGTGGTGGTGGTGGTGGTGATGGATTTGTTGGTGGAGTAGAGGATTGACTCAGGCTTGGAGGTGGAGGTACATAGACATTGGAATCTGTTGATGTGGAGGAGACCAATCTGTCACCTGCAGGGGAGAAGTACATGACAGGTTCGAAAAATGTAACATCTGCACTCACATAGTACTTGTCATGAACAGGGTCATAGCAACGGTATCCTTTCTGTGTCCTGGAGTAACCCACAAAAACACACTTGATAGCCCTAGGAGATAGCTTATCAAGTCCTGGAGATAAGCGGTGGACAAACGCAACAGTGCCAAAGACCCGAGGTGTAAGTGTAAACAAATCTCTGTCGGGAAAAAGAACAGAGATTGGAGACTTTTCCCCAAGAACAGTTGTAGGCATTTGGTTGACTAGATAGCATGCTGTAAGTATAACATCCCCCCAAAAGGATAATGGAGCACAACTTTGAATAAGTAATGTTCGAGCAATATCAAGAAAATGTCGATGCTTTCGTTCTGCAACCCCGTTTTGTTGAGACGTGTAAGCACATGTGGTTTGGTGGACAATGCCTTTAGAAGAAAGAAAGCGAGCAAGTGAGCGAGTGCAGAACTCCAATGCATTGTCAGTACGCACATACTTAACATTAGACGAAAAAACATTCTGGACTTCATTGATAAGATTTTGAATAACACTTCCTGCTTCAGATTTATTTTTAAGAAGAAAAGTCCAGGACACTCTAGAAAAATCATCAACCACAACTAAATAGAACCTGTGCCCCTGATGATCTGGGACACGACTTGGACCCCAAATATCTATGTGAAATAACTCAAATGGGGAGCGACTGCCCCGACTCTGACGACTGGGGAAGCTAGACCGATGGTGCTTCCCTAACTGACATGCTTCACAACGAAAAGAAGAACTCGGAGAGATCTGAGGCAGGAGGTGACGCATTTTCTGTAGCGGCAGATGACCGAACCGAAGATGCCAGGTATACGGAGATACGGAGCCCTGGGAATGCAGTGAGACGCCAGCGTAAGAGTTTCGGACGAGACGATAGAGGCCATTGTGCTCAGAGCCACAGCCAATCACCCTGCCCGTTAGTATGTCCTGAAAAATAACAGACGATGGGTCAAAAATAGCACGACAGTGCAAATCACGTGTAATCTGACTAATGGATAAGAGGTTCATAGAGAATTCTGGAGCATGTAGAGCATTCTGTAAGTGCATAGAGGGTAGCAAAAACGTCTCCCCCTGACCGATGATAGGGGAATGAGTGCCATCAGCAATGAGTACAGAGCGACCAGGCTGAACAGCTCTGTAGGACTGTAGAATATCTTTCTCACGGCATAGATGATGGGTAGCTCCAGAGTCGACAATCCATCCTGTGAGATCATGACTATGAAATGAGACTGAAGGACTACCTGAGGCACTGGCTGAAGCAGATGTACTAGCTGACGCCGAAGCCGCAACATCAGAAACTTCAGCACCCTCTGACGATGATTGTGGCATGATATCACGAAGTCGTGCCACTAGCTCTTCGAACCTGTGATCTGGAGTAGATGTTGGTGGACCCTGAACATGATCAGCGACACGTGCAGAAGGAGGGAAGCCATGCTTGGAATAGCATGTATCCTCCGAATGACCAGTACAGCGACAGAATGAGCACGTAGAGCGTATGCGACCTCCGCGGCCACGTCCACCACTTCCTCTGCCACGAAACGAGGACGAACCACCACGTCCCCTGGAAACTGCCATTGCTGACGGAGGTGCAGTCGCTGTATTTGATGGAACAGGTACACGACTGAGCCTCCTGTATACCTCTTCCATCGGTGGGATGGTGGCATCTGCTAGGATCTGAGAGCGTGCTGCCTCGTACTCCGGGTCAAGGGCAGCGAGTAACACGCCAACCATAGTGGCGTTGCGGAACGTCTTCTGCTGTTCCGGCGTGGCTGTGAGCGGAATGGTGCTATAGAGCTTCTCGAACATTCCACGAAGCGACGTGTACGGGGAATGAAGAGGCCTCCCATTCTGCTTCGTGGTAAAGATATCATGCTGCAACTGGAGCATCTTCGTCTCGTTGCGTACCTGAGAGTACGTCATGGCCAAAATATCCCACATCGCCTTGGCGGTGGGCTGGTGAAGGACATCATTCGCTATCTCCGTCGTGAGCGTTCCTGAGAGCCACACCTTGGCATACGCATCATCAGCCTCCCATGAGGCATAGATTCCTGTCTTCTCCGGCGGTTCATCCTCGGTAAGAATATGCTTCTTACCACACGACTTCATGAGACTGAGGAACTGCATAGCCCACAGTTCGTAGTTTGTCCCGTCCATTTTGACGATTGGTGCCGAACCTTTGAAAGCACCTATGGCGGGTATATCGACCTTTTGTTCTGACATAATGCCGGAGAAGAACAACTAGTGATAGACCAAGAAAATGTTGTCTACCAAGACCTTTTAGGATTCAAGTGCATATGTAGACGTTATGCACTTGAACCCAACATCTATCCGAGACCGACCGAAGAAGAGGCGCGCCGGTGGCGAGTAGAGGCTGTGGAAGCCTCTACCAAAGAGAGACGGCGGCTGGGGGGGGGTCCCGGCGGCGGGGCTGGGCGGCGCGGGTGGGTCCCCGGCGGCGGCTGGAGGCCGGGGGCGGAGAGAGGGAGTCGGCGGGATGGCTAGGAGCCCCGCAGGAGGGCTGGCGGGGGCCGGCTGGGACTGGCGGAGAGGGCTGGGGGCCCGGCGGAGGGGGTGGGGGCCCGGCGGAGGGGCGGCGAGGCCTCGGAGGGCTTGTGGGCGGCGGCGGGAGGGGCTTCGAGAGGCGGGGGGGGGGGGGGTGGAGAAACCCTAGGTTAGGGTTAGGGCTCTGATACCATGTTAGAGTAAACAATACTCTGATGTGTTATTCCATAGAGCCCTCGGGTCTCTTATATAGGGAGAAAACCCTTGGGTAAATTACAGTGACATACAATATATAAATAGAAATTATAAAACAGTACATCGCAACATAAATAAGTCTCTACAGTTATTATACATACCAAATGTACGGTAGAGACCATGTAATGCGCCGCATATAGATTGCAATTCGACTTACTTGCAATAAATTCATATGATGCTGCATTTGCGATTCATGCACGAGCATTCTAGTTTGATCTAAGGTGCATTGGAGCTCTAGATAGAGTGTAATCTGATAAAGGGTGTGGTGAAGTCCAATCTTGGAAATCAAGAAGGATTGTACAAAGTATATCGAGCATATAATCGATCCATACTCAATGTCGACTCCTCCAATGTGCTGCTTCTTGTAAAACATCATGACACCGGTTCAACCAACTTGTTTAGTTTCAACTTTGAATATTCGTCATCTCCTCCATGTTTAGGCCGATGTTGAAATCATCACAACATATGACCTCTCTCTCTCTCACCATCATACACCACTCTCATTCTCGTTGCCTTTTCCTAATTAAAGTCGATCCCTTATGAAGCATCGTGTTGTCACCATGGCATATAGAGGGGTCGATGACAATAAGCGACCCCCATGCCCTTACCCATCTTTCTGTATAGCAACATGTTTGGGTTGCTTCTATTATCATTGTCGGTAGCCCTTACCCCCACTGTTGAGTATTGATGTCTCTTTACTACACCACCCCTATGCCGAGAAGAGGCATCATTGAGAATGTGTGATGCAAAATGAAATCGGCGTAGACGAAAATAATATTTTTTTGGTGGATTTTTGATAGAAGAGCGAAATGGGTTGAGAAGAGAAAACACGCCGGATGCGCGGGGTTAGAGAAGAAGAAACGCGTAGACCGCGAGGGGAAGAGAGAAGAGACTCGTCGGGAATACGAGGGGTTTGGGAGAAGAAGAACACGTGTAGATCACGCGGGGAGAAGGAGAGAGAGGGGAGAGGAGAGAGAGATAAATCTCTATTTTGTCACATCTTGAACTGACTAAAACATTGGACCCTCATCCCTTTATATACGAGGGATGACATTACAAGAATAGAAAATAATTTAAACCGACAACCAATTATCCTAAATTGACTCTAACTAATTAACCGACTAACTACCAAATTTGAAATTCAAATTAAGACTAATTGAGATCACACACGATCTCTTTATTTAAAATTGCGACAACTTAAAAAACGCAAATAAAATTAACTGCCACAATTTAAGTAATTAGACGGCCCTACATGTCGAGTCCACGCTGCATCAACTCTCCTCCGCTTTTAAAAAATTCGTCTCCCGACGAATTGCTTGAACCTTGAGGCTTGACATAAGGCGCTTCATGAACTTGTGTCGACGTGCGAGTGAACGCGAATCATGAGATATGCAACTCAAATCATATTGCATCTTCCAATGCGCGACGGGATCGTCGAATCGTAGGGACGATTCGGTTGCCATGCTCTGATACCAATTGATGCAAAATGAAATCGGCGTAGATGAAAATAATATTTTTTTGGTGGATTTTTGATAGAAGAGCGAAATGGGTTGAGAAGAGAAAACACGCCGGATGCGCGGGGTTAGAGAAGAAGAAACGCGTAGACCGCGAGGGGAAGAGAGAAGAGACTCGTCGGGAATACGAGGGGTTTGGGAGCAGAAGAACACGTGTAGATCACGCGGGGAGAAGGAGAGAGAGGGGAGAGGAGAGAGAGATAAATCTCTATTTTGTCACATCTTGAACTGACTAAAACATTGGACCCTCATCCCTTTATATACGAGGGATGACATTACAAAAATAGAAAATAATTTAAACCGACAACCAATTATCCTAAATTGACTCTAACTAATTAACCGACTAACTACCAAATTTGAAATTCAAATTAAGACTAATTGAGATCACACGCGATCTCTTTATTTAAAATTGCGACAACTTAAAAAACGCAAATAAAATTAACGGCCACAATTTAAATAATTAGACGGCCCTACATGTCGATTCCACGCTGCATCAATGTGGCCTTCGACCCTAAGACTCCTTCCGCATTGACTTCTGATTATTTTTTTATGCATATTCTCTTCAACTAGTTACACCTCCCTTTGATCATGACAACACCTCAACAAGATGCAACTCCTAAATCAATATTGGGGATCTAGAAGGTATTGAGCTATGTGTCGAGTAAACACCCTGGTCGAAATCGACACCATATCTTGGATCTGAGATTGATTCGATAACATACATCTTGATTGGAGTCGAGCCTCCAATCGGGTCATCACAACTACGAACACAAATGATCGTAATAAAGTTTGAATTTGGGTCATTCCCTTACCATCCAAACAAGGATCTTTCTTAAGGCGTAAGAGAAATCCTCATGTTTGCATTGGCTTTAAACACCTCCCATTGATTGTTGGCCTTATTAGTAGATGGCAGTTTACCTTCTTCGCAATTCCCGTAGCCGTTGAAAATATCTTCTCTCCTGTTACCTTCACACATGTAAGGATGTAATCATGGTTGGTAGGTCCAGTTTTGTTGCCTCCCCTAACGCGTGTACACTACTACAACTCGACTATCCTCGACTACCATTCTTTGCTGCCCAAGACCTCCCATCAATCGATCTAGTTATGGGAAAATCAATCCATAAGTGTTGTTGCATGGCCAAGCGAGGTCTCCGATGAACGTCCACCCATTTTGATGACTGTAGATATTGCCTTCAAGAAAATTGAATAAGACAACCTCTTTTTCAAGAGTTTTTAATACACTTTTTGAGATTCCTTTTTGGATGGAGTGATATGAGTGAATGAGAAGTGAGAGGTCTGGTTAGATGTGCGGAGGATGAGACTGATATGGGAGGCTGAAGTTGTGGCCAATGACTTTCGGTCTTTGTTGGTTCATGGTAGATGCTGTAGACACTGGATGCATATCATTTTCCGCTACAACTGACATGTAGATCCCGTTACGCGATCACATGATCAAGAAATTTCCTGCTTTCCCTATTGAGGCACCGTAGGTGTAATTGCTCGAAGTGGGGGACCTGGTGCCGTAAGGCATGATTTGAAGGGGATGTGATCGAGCTAGACAATAGGACTATTTCTGCGCGTAGTCTTTCGTTGTGGGAGGAGGAACATCTTTTGTAGGGAGAGGTTGGGCCATTGGGGATTCACATGTAGTGCATACCACTCTTTCATGATGGTGTTGCTTTACCGGATGTGCGACGCTTTCTTTCCATCTACCTTCAGGTACAAAAATTTCAACGTGATTTAGATCGTGGTAGCATCAGTAGGTAGCCTTCTTGTCGTGGTTTGCGAGATTATAAGGTCGAGGGTGGATTTTGATGTGGTGATGGGGAACTCGAGCCCTCTACACCCAATGCCTTGTCGTCGGTCGCACTAATTTCCATCTTGTGGTGCAGATGGTGGTTGAGGCATTTCTACCACCTTCGATGGTGTAGAAGAGTGAGGAGGTGGTTGTCGAAGTGGCAATTGCGGGCTAGTAGAGGAGAGGAGTCAGAGCTGGAGGTACTGGGTTCAGCACAGATGATGATAGAGGAGGCTGAGTCGTTAGTGATGGAGATGGTTTCGTAGCTGATTGTAGGAGTTGAGATACGATGCCTTAAAGGCGTGCTCTTTTCATTCATGGCTGATATAGATGATCCTCGTAACGACATGAAGATATTTGTTGAAGTGGGGTGACGTTTGAGACCCAAGATTTTCATGTCCTCGTTTCGGATTCGAGTTTGCCATCGGGCGTGGAATGCTGGATGTTTCTATCGTCGAGGTAAGGCTCGTTTCTTGTCTGGATCGAAACTTGAAGTTCTCTAGCAGGCTACTTGATGCTGCATCAACTCACATCAAATCAGAGCTTTCAAAAGGATTCTCACGTGCTTTCAAGCACTCCAGATGTGAGAGCTTTATTTGCAATGATGTTGGTCCTAGTGGAGATGGATTTTCTAGGGAAGTTTTCCCAAATGAAGCTGGGGTTGTTCGTATGGATGATGTGGGTCTTTGCCTTCTGGTATTGAGAGGGGGGATGGTGCTATGAAGGAGGAGATGGAAGTGGGTAGGAAGAAAGGGGGAAGTGAATATGGGCGGATTTCGATGAGTGGGCTGTCATATGTTTCATAGAAGGAGGTATTTGACATCTTCTCACGAAAATAACATCGTGTAGATGGCTCAAGCTACGCTTTGTAGGCCCTTGATTTTGGGGTGGATGCACTGATGACTAAGCGTAAAGGGCTGCTTTGGGTACGTGATCTTTTTAACACTTCAGTGGCAGAGTTGGGAATGGAGCCCAAGGAGGCAAATGGAGGACAATAGTTAATGAACAATGCTTTAGCTCGAAAGGAGGCTGCTTCCACCACAGTGGGCCTTGAAACTGGTTTGTGTCTTTTTTGATTAAAAAAGGAGGGTGTACTCCCGAGGCGGAAGTCACCGCAAAATTGATTTCATTATAAAAAGAAAGAATACATTACCGAGATGTCTAGGAATTATAAAGCACTTTACAATGAGAAACAATATTTTCCAAATAGAACCTCTGGTTGTTGAAGATTAAATCATTCCACTCAATCCAGATGGCCCATATAACCGCAAACGGTAAGGAGCAGTCATCAATAGAGCTGTGCCCCACTGCACGGACTGACCTCCAGAAACCAGCTGGCCCTCCTGTCTCCACCGAAGCAACGCCAACCTCCCTCCAAGTCTGTGTTGACGCAGTGCACTTGAAGAAAATGTGTTCTGCATCCTCAATCTGCCCCTCACACCTATCACAATGAGTGTCCTCCAAGCCAAACAACCGCCCCGTCCTTGCCTTTGTCACACAAACGGTTTCTTCTCAGGCACCAAAGAAAGATCTTGACTCTACACGGGATCTTCGCCGCCCACACTACCTTCATATCTTAGTTGAACTCGAAATCTTGTACTATTGTCGTTCCCCTCAGTCAAGGTTTAAAAAAGCATGAGGCGGTCCGAGGCGTTTTCCCAAAATGTGAGGCGAGGGGTAAGCCTCAATTTTTTGGAAAGAAAAATTAAAATTAAAGCAAAATTAATTGGAATAAATACTAACAACACAAAAAATTGCAATATATTGTCCTAAAGTTCAATACAAACTACGAACTACAACTATGATTGTCCAAAGTTCAAATACGATTGTGAAATTAGAAAAGAAAACATAAAGTAGGAAATAAAGTTTGACACAAGCATGAAATTAATGCAACATATGTTCCATCACTATTATGTGATACATCAAAATCACTAATCATCAATATTGATTCAACGAATCAACTTCAGTCTTCTCGCCCCTCAGCAGTGTTGTCGCCGCCATCGTCGTCGTCACTGCTCCTACTACTCATTGGATCATCATCGGAATCATCCATAAAATTCAAGTGCACATCATCTTCAGCTTCATCATCGCTTCCATCCTCTGAATTGGAGTACTCCTCCTCCTCAACATTGATTGGAGTTTTTCCTTTACCTAATCAAGAAAGTAATATGCATAGTTAACCATTTGAAAGTTAATCACAATTCACAAAAAAACATCGAACATTCTTTTAATTTATAATATTGTATTGCACCTTTGTCGTTTTTTTCCCCTTCTTTTTAGGCCGAGCGACTTGAGCTCCTCCACCTCTTTCACCTCCTTCCTCAAGAGGATCAACCTCAAGAGGTATGTTTGCATGAAGATCCTGATAGGCCTCGACATCTCGAGCTTCTGAAATCCATTTATCACCGGAGTCAGTGTCTTCCAAACATAATGGATCTTCTATTGTTTTCTTCCTTAATTCTCTATGTTTCAATTTCAAATTGAACATGATGTAAATTAGATCATTGAGCTTCGCTTGTGATAAACGATTTCTTCCTTAGTGTGGACCTATATAGACATACGTAAGGTTTAAGTGATTAACATGAAACAAAAACACTATCATAAAAATAAATAATGCTTTAACCACTTACTTTATTAAAAGAGCTCCAATTACGTTCACACCCAGAAGCACTACAAGTCAAGCTCAACGTCCTAATAGCAAATGCTGCCAATTCAGGTGTTTCATCACCAAACAACGTCCACCAATCCGCTGGTAATGGTCAACAACACATTTTTGTAATTATGTAGTATATCGAAAACTCTTAAAATTTATTTACAATACTCACCAGGACTTCTTATTTTCCTTGAATTAACAGCATTTGCCCATCCAAAAAATCCTCTGGCATGCATGAAGGAATCAAGTTGTGAATCTGCTTTCATCCTCGCATCTGGATCAATGATCAATCTTTCCATGCATGAAAACAATCCCATTTTCACCTCCAAGGCCTTAAATGTCGGATTTCAGTTTCGTTTCGGTGAGGGACCGAAACGAAATTTCGGTCATTTCGGTGGTTTTTTGAACTAGACCCCCCAAATTTCGACCGATATAGCCATTTCGGCCGAATTTCGGCCACCTACCGAAATCGAAATTCGACCGAATTCGGCCGAATTTCGGCAAAATTTAAGGCTATCACCTCTAAGTGATTGGAGAATGTCGGTTCATAATGAAAGCGGGGATTGAGGAAATAAGCAGCAACATGTAAAGGCCTGTGAAGTTGACGATCCCAACGGCTATCCACAATATCCCAAATAATCTTATATTTGGTCTCATCATTTTCAAGATTTCTAGCCATCTCCTCCTTGGCCCTGTCCATGGCTTCATAAATAAATTCCATTGGTGGATATTTTTCAGAATCCACCAACCTCAAAACGGTGACCAAAGGTTTCGTGGTGTTGAGAACATATGCAACACCAGGCCAAAAAGAATTGCTCTTCACAACAATGTTCACCACACTTTGACCCAATGGGCGATTCACATAAGAACTGTTCTTCCATGCTCTGGAAGTGAATAAGGATTCAAGTGAACCCTTGGCTCTAAACAAGCTTTGCAATGTAAGAAATGCAGTGGCAAATCTTGTAACGGCAGGTTTCACCAAATCACAACCTGCAATTTTTCTCACCATTGCTAAAACCCAAGCATGAGCATACACAAAATTGATTATTTTTTTTGCTTTTTTGAACACCGATGCATGAAGTGGCAATTTGAGGATATCCTCCAACATCAAATCTATACAATGCGCTGCACAAGGTGTCCAATAAAGATTCTTCCTTTTATCCATCAACATTTGTCCAGTTGCTTTGTAAGCGGATGCATTATCCATTATCACTTGCACAACATTCGTCTCTCCGACCTCATCAACAACTTCATCCAACACTTTAAAAAGCATCCTGGCATCTTTAACTTGATCGGATGCATCAATCGACTTCAAGAAGTAAGTGCATTTGGGATTATTCACCAAAAAATTAATCAATGTGCGTCCTTTCGTGTCGGTCCAACCGTCCGACATGATGCTACAACCCGTGGCAATCCAAGAAGCCTTCGCCTCATCAACAAGAGTGGTAATGGCCTGCTTCTCTTCTTTCAAAATCCAAGTTCGGAGTTCATGCATGGTTGGTAGCTTGAAACCCCTTCCATATCCACATACATCAGTCATCATCGCCAAGGTTGCAAAAGTTGGTAGTCGGTATTCGGTTGGTTGGGTCACTGACTAAGGATTAATCAGCAGTCAGAGGACTAATCGGATTTAGTCAGAATTTAGTCGGCTTCGGATTTTATTATTATTTTAAATATATAACTCATTTTCATACATATATTTACATAGATTTTGTACATGTTTATACTATAATAATAAAATAAAAAAGTAATTGAATTTAAATAAAACACTAAGCATATTATAATAAGTTTGCTTATAAAAAAAGCAAAACATATAAGAATATGGTATCTGTAAGCAAAAACTTGGTCGACTAGTGTACCTAGTCGGAATTAGTCGGTACTCGGTCGGTCACCCCACTGACTAGACTAGTCGGATCTACTAGTCGGATCAGTCGGGCGACTTTTACAACCTTGATCATCGCCAGATAAGAAGGACTATTGGCTATGTTGAATGCCAATGAATTCTCAAAAAAATCTCCCGATGCTCCTGCAAATCCTCCTTCTCTCATCTTTTTTCCAGCTTGCATTTAAAGTGAGTTGTTGTGAGGGAGGATCCGAACTACCTACACCGCTACCTCCATGTGCAATAAAAAAATCCATCGGTCCTCGAGCTTGCTTGATACCACTAGAATCTGTCGGCGCTCTTTGTGGCAGTTCATTTTCATCACCTCCAGATGGCCCTTGCATCCCAACTCGGCAAACTTCTTCCATTTCTTCAAACCGTCTTCTCTTTTCATTACCCTTGCTGTCCATGAACATCTTCATCTCTTGTTGAACTTCAATAGGAACGCTTGGACAAGCTCTCACGTTCTTGCGTGTCTTTGCAAGATGGTCTTTCAATCGCTTCACCTCACCGGTGATCTTCATCGAACAAAAATTACATTCAACATATACATATCCTTTCCCTTTGTGATGCTCGTCCATTTCAAGTTCTCAACAATATCTCCAACCGGGATCCGATCGCCCCCCACTTTGGCCTTTCCTTCCCATATCTACAAGTTATACAATAACATACATATATTGATATATACTAACATTACAAGATAAAACATACATGTAATCCTTCATCATAGCCATAAAAAAGCAATTGGAAAATTACATAAAAAACAACCCAAAACAATTGGAAAAACAACCCAAAACAATTGGAAATATGATGAACGCAAAGAAAACACAAAAACAATTGAAAAAAATCAGAAAAAATAAATTTTGGAGGTGATGGCGGCGCAGACCTGCTCCGGTTGGGCGGCGAGAGGGTCGGCGGTGGAGAAGGGGGCTGGGCGACGACTTCGGTCGGCGGCGACCGCTCGACTGGGCGGCGAGAAGCGCGTCGGGGCGGTGCAGTCAGAGGCCTCATGGCTCAGGGGAAGGGCGGGGGAGGGTTTCTGTCGAACAGATAGTCCCCTTCCTCCCCGACCCTTCGAATTTTACGAAAAAAAGGTCACGTGCTTTGCACGTGACACGGAAATTTAAAAAAAAAACGTTTTTTGAGGCTTACGCCTCAGCCTTGCCTCGAGCGCCTCACGCCTCGAGCGCCTCAGGCGAGGCTGAGGCGTACGCTTCTTGTGGTACCTCTGAAGCGTGCGCCTCGGGGCGTTTTGGGCCCGCCTCGCCTCGAGGTGTACGCCTTTGCGCCTCGAGGCGCCGCCTTTTAAAACCATGCCCTCAATACCTCATAAGCTTTCTTAGTTGAGAATCTCCCACCTTCCCACTCAAAATGGTCAGTAAACTGAGTAAAGTTTCTCGGTGCTGAAATCTCTGCCTGCAACCTAATATAATCTTCCAAACGCTGCTCCGAGAGCTCTGATACGAACTCCGACGACCACAAATCCGACCCCGCCACCTGCCATAGAAGACAATCCTTCGACGCAACCAAAGCAAACAACCTTGGAAATCTCCCATCTAGTGCGCCCTCACCCGTCCAATCATATCGCCAGAATCTGAACAAATGTCCATCTCTTACCTTCGGTTGGAGAATGGGGGTGAGCGGAGGTTGAACCTCCCACTCTCCGGCCCACAACTACGACTTTAACCGCACTCTCCTCGCCGTCAGCTCGCCCCTAAGTCCATAGATTTTCCGCACGAGCTTGATCACCAACGAAGACGACATGCCCCGGATCTGAGTCACCCATTTAACCAGCAGGGCCTTATTCATGCATTCCCCATCGCGTACCCCTAGGCCTCCATCACCACGCCCCTTCGTCTCCTCTTCCCTGTTCACCAGATGTAAGCCGGACCTCTGTTGCTTTCCGTCCGACCAAAAGAACCTCCTCATCAGAGACTCGATCTTCTTTCTGACCCCAGCCGACATCAGGCGTGTGGAGTAGAAGAAGATGGAAATGGTCGAGGGTACATGCTTTTGAAGAATCAGTTCCCCCCTCCCCCTCCCCCTCCCCCTGGACAATGTGATCGCCTTCCACCCAACCAACCTCTGCTCCATTCTCTGTACCATGCTGTCCCAGTTAGACTTCTTTAATTTCCATGCCACGAACGGCAACCCCAAGTATGAGATAGGTAAATCACCCACTTGATAGCCACTGACTTGTTCTTATTAATTTCTAATCCAAATAGGCCATTTCTACCAAGTGCATCGCGTTGCCAATCTGCTCCTCCGAACCACCCATCAACAAGATGGTATCATCTGCATATTGGAGCAAGGGAATTGAACTTTCCTCTAGGCGAAAGTCCTCGCACCAACCTATTTCCACCGCACGCCTGAACGAAATCGCCAATACGTCGGCTACCCAAACAAAGAGCATCGGGGCCAGAGGACTACCCTGCCGGACACCACGTTGAGGCTGAAAAAACCCCCCCTCCAGCTTGTTGTTTACCAGGGTCGAGTAGGAGGAGGTAGTGACACATCTCTTCATCCATCCAACCCAAATTTTAGGGAAGTCTCTCCGTCGCAATGATGCCCACAGGAAATTCCAGTCCGCACAGTCGTAAGCTTTGGCATAGTCAATCTTCCATAGCCCCCTTCCTCCTTGACTGCTTCCATTCAAGGCAAATCTCAGACGCTATCACCAAACCATCCATCATATGTCGTCCTGGGATGAAAGCTGATGACCTTGCAGAATCATCGACTCCAATACTGTTTTTATTCTGTTTGCCAGAGCATTTGCCACTATAAGGTAGTCTGCGTTGGATAAAGCGATCGGCTTGAAGTCTTCAATCCTCACCGGGGTCTCCTTCTTGTTAAGGAGGAATAACATAGTTCTATTTACCTTATCGAAACCTCTGTTCCCTTCTCTGAACTCATTTACCACCTCACAAACTTCCTTTTTCAATATATCCCAGAACTCCCGGTAGAACAGTACCGGAAAACCATCCGGTCCAGGTGCGCCATCCGCATTTAATCCCCAAACCGCAGTCTTCACCTCCTCTTCTGAGAATGCGGCCAACAACCCCTCCACCTGCTCTCTAGATAAACACTCCACCCAAGGTTTTAAAAAACGTGAGGCGTATCGAGTCATTTTTCTACTATTGCCTCGAGGCATAAGCCTCACTTTATTAAGAAAAAATTTCATAAAACATGCTAATTTATCACAATTATATTTTATAAGTCATAGAAAATTAAATAGCTTTGATAAAAAACATACTCCATGACATTGCAAGGCTAATTCCGTGTTTCGAACACCATGTTCGCACAATAAAAGTTCTACTTCTAAACTCAAACAACTTCTAAATCCCAACAAGGATAAAAGTTCAAAACATAAACAATGACTATCAAGATACATAAAAAGTCTAACAAAGCAAGTTTTAAACATAAACAATCATTGCATCTCTAAACATCGATATCATCGCCACTTTCACTGCTACTAATTGGATCATTCAATGATTCATCCATATAGTTGATGTGTGCCTCATCATCATCGTCGTCATTGAGTTCCTCATTAGCTTGGATGTCATCTTCTTCAATATCAACACTTTTTCCTACAAAAAAAACCAAGGTTTACATAGATTTTGACTTGAGTATTATATATTATGATATAATCCAAGAGATAATATATATATATATATATATATTAGATTCTTATTCTCACCTTTACCCTTATGTTGCTTCTTCTTCATTGGTCGTTCTCCACCTAGTTCCTCAATATCCACTATTTCATCCTCAAGAGCAAGATTTGCATCGAGCTCGTGAAAAGTCTCAACTTCACTCGTGCCTAGATGGAACTTAGATATCTATTCATCGTCTGAATCCATATCTTCCAAACAAAGGGGTCCTCTAATGTCTTCTTTCTTACTTCTTTTTGCTTCAACCTCAAATTAAACATACAAAAAACCAAGTCGTTGAGCTTTTCTTGCTTTAATTTATTTCTTCTTTTAGTATGCACCTATGCATTAAAGGTTCATTAATCATTACATTAGAAATATAATGTGCTTGAACTATGGTTGTTCGTCAATCTCTTCTGGGTTAAATTAAATTCTCGCCTGATTGAACGAACTCCAATTTCGTTCACATCCCGATGCACAACAAGTCAAACTCAAAATCCGTATGGCAAACTTCATCAACTCAGGTGTCTCAACTCCAAATGCCCGCCACCAATCCGCTATAATTTGTTAATACATGATGAAATAACATATCTAGAAAAGAGAAAAATAATTAAAGCTAGATGAAAATTTAATTTAGGATTGATTTATACCATGACTTCTCTTGTTCATGGTGTCAATAGCATTTTCCCAACCAAGCAAGCCTTTTGCATTAACATATGCATCATGCTGCAAGTAAATTTTCTCTCTCTTCCCTTTCTAGGACCATCCTTTATAGGCAAGAGTACCATCCAACTTTGAGCTCATAATCATTGTTGAATGTTGGTTCATACAAGCATTGTGGATTAAGTAAGCAACAACATGCAAATGTGTATGAAGTTGTTTCTCTCATCTCTTATAAACAATGTCCTAGAGTTGCTTGTATTTTTCTTTATTATTGTATAAATTTTGAGCGATTTCCTCCTTTTCCCTATCCATGGCTTCATAAATAAATCCCATTGGAGGATATTTTTCAGAATCAACCATTCTCAACACCATCACCAATGGCTTGGTTGTTCAGATCACATAAGCAACACCGGACCAAAAAGATTTGCTCTTTAAAATAATATTTTGGACACTGTTGCCTTTATCCTTGGGTGAGTAAGAACTACATTTCCACCTTTTTGAGGTGAAAAATGATTCAAGATGATCCTTTATGCAAAGTGAGGAAAGCTGCAGCAAAACGAGTGACGTCGGGTCGCACTAAATCTCCGCCTACATGATTCCTCACCATAGCTAACACCCATGCATAGCTGTAGATGAACTTTGCCTTCTTAAATACGGTCATGCAAATGCAATTTCAAGATGTCCTCCAACATAAGATCGATAAAGCGTGCTGCACATGGAGTCCAATACAAGTGTTCTCCTTTCTTCATCAAAATCTCCCCGGCTGCTTTATATGATGCTGCATTGTCAGTGATTACTTGTATTACATTTTTTCACCAACTTCCTCAACAACCTCATCCATCAACTTAAAAAGAAATTCCGCATTTCTAACTTGTTCGGATGCATTAATAGATTTTAGGAACCAAGTTCCTCTTGGGTTGTTCACAAAAAAATTGATCAATGTATGGCCTTTGGTATCTGTCCAACCATTAGACATAATACTGCATCCTATCTCTGACCAGGATGCCTTAATATCATCCATCATCGCCTTTACAGTCTCCACTTCTTTCCTCAATATCCAAGTACGCAACTCATGCATGCTTGGGGGTTTAAATCCCCTCCCAAAGTTTCCAATTTCTTGAAACATTGTCTGATATGAAGGGCTATTGGCCACGTTGAAAGGCAATGTATTTTCAATAAAGAATCTCTCGACACTTTTGCAAACCCTCCTTTCTTCCTTTTTCCACAAAGCATTCAGAGTTACTTATTTGGAAGGACCTTGACCACTCCCAAACCCAATCCCTGGCTTGGCACTTCCACCTTCACATGCACCTCCACCTATAAAAAGATTCATAGGAGTTCTAACTTGGTGCGCACTGCTAGATCCTGTGGGCACATGCTCATCAAATCCAGATGATCCAAGATTTGTATATGCTCCCACTCGACGAACCTCTTCCATCTCTTCATATAATCTCCTTCTTGCTAGATCCTTCTTGGATAAGAAATTCTTCATCTCATTTTCAACTTCAATCGGCACACTTAGACAACTTTTAATATTCTTGCGGCTTTTGACCAAATGCTCTTTAAATCTAGCAACGCCACCTGTGACGGGTTGTTCACAAAATTTGCACTTCACATACATGTATCTTTTCAATTTTTTGTCCCCTTCCAGCTCAACCTCTATGCAATATTTTCATGCGGGATCTGTTCTTTCCTGCCTTCCCTCCGTCTCTTCTAGCTTTTGGTGCAATTTCTGAAACATTAATCACAAAGTATGATATATGAATCATAATTATAAGTTAAGTTATAAAAAATTAAGCAATCTTCAGTAGTCACTTATTTTAGCTCAAGTCACTTGAATTCATAAAAAAAGTTCAGTAGCTAAGCTCTAAGGAATAAGAACATTACACCAAGGTTTGAAATCTCGATTTCGATCTCGTTTTGGTGAACTCAAATACCGAAATTTCGACGAAATTTCGGGAAATTTCGACAATTTCGGTGGAAAAGTCGGAAAAGGCTCAAAAACCATTTTCCCCAATTTTATTGTAAATTTCGATATTCCAAGTTATTGGAACAATAAATAACATACAAACACACAATTATTTCACACATATTGCTCATCTATACCCCTTATATTGACATATCGGTCATATCGGCCATATCCGTCATATCGATCATATTGTAACATTGATAGATATTGCAAATGGACTTAATCTAAGTACTTCAAACAATGAAACAATAGATATACACCTATAGGCTTATAGCATACATATCAATCATCTCATCTATGACTATGACAGTATATCACACACCATATCGAAGATATCGTTGTTACTTGTTAATAGTTAATACATAATAACAAAATAATAGTCTTACAAGTTACAACAAGTGAAAATTATTAAGAACATGCACATTAATGATCAATGCATAAAAGATTAAAATATATTGCCTGGTGATATATTTGGTTCAGAACCAAGAGTTCCGCGGTGGATCTGAATGGCCCTCTTTCCTTGTTGTCTCTCATAACGCATCACATATTTAATGAACTCGCAGTAGTTCTCCCATGTCATGTACGAGTACATGGTCTTGTAATCCTTCACATACTGCCTGTATTAGTGGTCATCGAGGCCTATGAGTATCCTGAGACAAGGATAAGCAACACTAGATCCGGTATCACGAGTGGCACGACGAGGCTGCGAACTACTGGCCTGAGATCCTCGGGACGACGACAACGGAGTAGGGGAAGATCTCTGCGGAGGAGGAGGAGGAACTGGCATGTACTCAGGGAAGAAACCGTAACTGTCACCCCCAAAGAAACTGCCATGGCTTTGCTCAGGTTGGCTACCTTGGTAGTTGTCTCCGCTATAGCTACTGTATTCCCCATACCCACTGTAACCATATGAATATGATGGAGGTGAATACTGAGGAGGAGGAGGTCCTGGAGGAGGAGCATGAAAGTATTCCGGGAAGACGCCAAATGATCTCTCATCATGCTACGATCCATATCCGCCTAAAGGACTCGGTGTTCCTCCCCGATATGGGCTATCAATGTCCATGCAGCTCAAAGAACCTGCAGATATCAAATCGTCCATGTTGCTGTCGGTTGGACGATGGCCTCGACCGTACTCGTAATCCATAGGTCCTGGACTCGGACTTGGAACAAGCTGTCCATGTGTGTTCCTCTGTCGCTCCATATATTCACGTTCTGCATGTAGCCCTTCCTCAAATATGGTATCTTGTGGTCCACGACCACCCCCTCCTGACCCACCAGAGTTTGTTTCCCCACCATCACCAGGTCCACCACGACCAACATCGTCATCATCATCATCTCCACTGTCATCTTTTGACTTCGATTTGCATTTGGAGCTACTAGAGAGAATTTCATCGACAACCGCATCAATCTCGCCCTCCAACCCTCCAACAGGGTCTGTAATCCGTCCGGATCTTGCCAAATAATCACCTACGTCTGCTCCCATTTGCTGGCTTATATTCTCATTTAGTCTTCCACCTGGTTGATCGAGAATGGGGGCACCATTGGAATCCATCCACCTCTGGAGAACTTCTTCATCAGCATCGTCATTGTGCATCTTGAAAATGTATGCAAGATCAATAGGGTCGGTGTAGTCCTCTTTGTCTTGTCCAAGGCCCTAAATGTCGGTTTCGGTCACCATTTCGGTATCGACCAAAACAGAATTTCGATGGAATTTCGGTGGAATTTCGACCGAAATTTCGGTCATTTTTTGTACTAGGACCCCCATATTTCGATCATTTCGGTCGAATTTTTATCCGAATTTCGCTGAAATTTGAGGCTATGGTCTTGTCCCTCCCTTGCATGTTTCAACTTCAGCCTCAAGTTGTAATGTTCGTAGACAAGGTTATTGACCTTCTTTTCTCCCAACATGTTCTGTCTCTTGGAATGGATCAAATTGAACGTGCTCCAGTTCCTCTCACAACCACCAGCATATGCGGTTTGAGACAACACTTTCATTGCCACATTTCGAAGGTTGGGAGCTTCCATCCCGTATAATAACCACCATTCGGCTGCAAAAAACAAAAACGAGAGAAATCAATAGTAGGAATAAATGAACACACAAGCAATGGTTTTATTTGTCTTCGTCCCTACCAGGAAGAGTATTGCCCCGTCCATTTACCGCAGTAATCCGACCGAAGGAACCCAAGGCATCCTTGAAATACTTAACTTGCACACAGGTTTAAGTCGTAATATGTTGCTCAGAGCCTCAAATCCATCTTAAAGATTTTTTTTGTGACTACTAATTTAGCTAGAAATTGAGGATTACCTCGTTCATGCACAAGATCTGTAACTTCTCGTCCTTGACGAGCTTCTCCACCACAATTTGTACGGCTGCTAGAAGGTCAGCATTTGTACCAAGTCCATTCTTGTACTGGTACTTAGGATTGAAGTAATAAGCTGGACACAAAGTCACGAACAAGCTCAATACTCATATTCTAAAGATCTGTAAAAATTTAAAACATGAAAAACAAATTAGATTTTTACATAATACATACCGGCCTTGTGAAGAGGATGTGAGAGCATCGTGGACCATCGCCCGTCTATGATGTCCAACCATGCTTCGGATCCTTTTCCAACCGCTTTTCTGACCTTCTGTCTCATGCAGCGCATTGCCTCGTAGATGACTCCCATGGTGGGCTTCTTATCGCCATCCACAATCCGCAATGCAGAAACAACTGGATCCATGATCCTTGTGACCCGAGTCTCGTCATCCAAAAGGAGATATCATTGATCAATATCTCCACCTTCAGTCCTCCTTCAGTCCGAGCTTCAGGTATCTTGAACCATTCACCTTGGCAACACATGGTTTTCAAACCTGTCTTCTGTTGTTTGAGGCTTTGCAACGCTATAAAATTAGTTGCAAAGCGTGTGATGCCAGGCCTCACCAGCTCACCATTGCACATTCGCCTCATCAGTGCAACACTTTGTCGTGGTTGTAAATGAATGTGGTGATCATTCGTGTTTTCTCCACCACCCTTGAGACGAGCTTCCTATTGCTGAAACCCTTTAGGATCAAATCAATGCAATGCGCAGCACACGGTGTCCAAAAAATTCCGTAGCTGCTGGACTTCATTATTGTTTCACCTGCCTTCTTGAAGTTGCTGCCGTTATCCATCACAATATGGACAATGTGATCTTTCCCAACCTCTTTTATAACGTCCTTCATCAACTTCAGCGGGTACTTGTGGTCCTTCACATGCTCAGATGCATCAACAGATTTCAAAAAGATTGTCTTCCCATCGCAATAAACAAGGAAGTTGATGATCTGCTTCCTCGTGTAGCTCGTCCACCCATCGCACATCAATGTCACACCGTACTATGGCCATCTCCTCCTCAACTCGGCGATGTACTTATTTATCTCCTCCTTCTCCATCCCCAGATATTTGTTCATGATCTCATAGGATGTAGGAGCCTTCACTCCCGTTCCCGCTGCAACGATCTCATCAATGGCATGCTGCAGAAATGGCCAGCCTGCAATGTTGGCAGGAATGCTCTCCCCAAAGAAGAGCTTGCTGATGGCCTTTCCCACCCTTTCTCGTGAATTGGTGAACATTCCCTTCACCGTTTTCTGCCTCGGATCCTTGCTTGCCTTGTATTGCATGGATCTGCTCCTCGTCAAGAAGGGCTCAATTCCCTTCCCCTTGCGTTTCTTGGTGGGTGGTGGTACTGGTGCGCCTCCAGAACCACTCCCACTCCCACCTGCACCATAGAAGCCGCCCCATGCACCACAGAGTTCTCTCCTCTCGAACTTGCTCTTCAATGATTCTTTTGTAGCCCTTCTGTATGCCCTCCTCTCCGCTGTAGTCTGAATGTCAGCGGGATACACAAAGTCATCGTCGTCTGCATCTGAAAGGACGTTGAATTCTTTCTCGAACATGAACTCCTTCATTTCTTCTTCCCTTCTTACCCTCTCTGTATCCCTTTCCTTCTTCCCGTCCAAGCTGGCCTTCACATTGTCCCTCACATCTTTGGGACAACGCGTGCACTTGACAACATTCTTGTTATTGCCAACAGGATGTTGCTTCATCCTCGTGATCCCGCCTCCTCCCAACTTCTTTCCACAGAAATTGCATTGTGGCTTCACTTTATTTCCATCAGGAGCGGAGGCATACCTCCAATCAATGTCCCCACTGAAATCGCCCCTTTGATCATCAGAACTGTCAGATCCAGATCTGGAACCGGAATGTGCCATGATGATGATCGTCGAAATCTGCGAGGAAATTCAAGAACAATCATTAAGTAGGCATACAATGCGATCGGTTATGAATATGCTAATTAATTTATGTTTTAATTTTCGGAATTATTATGTTTTTATTTTTCTAACACCTAATATTCTGATTTTCAGAAAAACCACTTTAGATCTATACATTAGGGTCTTAGATCTAGCAATTAGGGGACCATTTTCAAGAAAGACTACCTAAGTGACAAAATATGTACAAAAACCAAAGGATTTAACATATGATTTTCAGATTTTCTCAATTTTTAAATTTCATTAACCAAAAAAAATTCCAGAATATGATTTCTACTTCCATAACTTAAGATCCGAATTTATAATTGAAGAACTCATTATCGTTCCACATTAAACCTCAAAAACCCCAATTTCCTCTTCCATAGATCTAACAAAATGTTCTTAAACTATGTTTTAGTTCATGTTAAACTTAAGATCCGAGATAATATGTTCATAGCTACCACTATTGTGCAATTAAAACACAAAACCCCTAATTTTCGTCTCCAAATTTAAAGCTATATATTGGAAATCTCTCCAAATAAACACCATACCAAGCTATATCAACATCCTAAGAGTGAAACCCCTAAAAAATTTATGAATTTGATGAAGATTTAGTCTAATTTGGCTTACCTTGAAGGAAGAAGAGCTTGGAGGAAGTTGGAGCTGCTTCTGCTGGAACTCGGTCGAAATGTGAGGCTTTCGACCGAAATTTCGGTGGATATCGGCATCTGGGTGGATATTTTAATGGAAGATTCCCTCTGTCGGCCGATATCTCAAAATGAGCCGAAATCTCGCCGACATCTCGCGAGATTTCGATCGAAACCGGGGATATTGATATATATACCAGTTTCGATACACCAGACCCATCGAAACCGATATGTCGACGAAATTTCGTCGAAATATCGTGAAATTTAGTTCCATGCATTACACATGCTTATGGCACTGCACGAAAAATGCAAGAATGGCTTGGTAAATCGAGGATTCGAGGATACTAGTGGACGGTTTAGGGCTTGCAAGTAAAAGGCGATGGTGTTGACAAGGCGATGGAGCTCCCCTCTCGATTTATGGCTTGCAAAGTCGCCGCGCAAGGGAGCAACTGGGCGTTGAAAAGATGATAGATCATGCTATAGAGCACCGAGGGATGGGCACTACACGAAGGTCTAGGAAGTGGTAATGAAGCACCATGCCAGGCGACTAAGCAGGTTCATCAGCAGCTGGCGGCGACACAACAGAAGTCGGGGGCACGAAACCTAATAAGCAGGAGGCGAGATCTCTTAGAAGGCCACTTAAATGTCACATGCATGGCACACGACACATTTATTCACGAGGCAACACCTCAATTGCGCCTCATGCCTCATCGCCTCGAGGCGCGCCTCGTGATATTTGAGCCACACGCCTTACTGAGGCTGCTTGAGGCGTGCACCTTACGCCTCAACGCCTCGAGACGCGTTTTAAAAATCATGGCTCCACCCCTCTCCTTGTCCATCCCCAGCCACCCCCTTCCGCATTCGCGATGCCTCCACAAAGTGCGCCCGCAGCACACTGCCAAGATGTGCCTCCCCCGACACCCGAGCACCCCCGATCTCGACCTCGTGCAGAAAGTCTCTTCTCCTCCTTTCTGAGGCCATGGAATGAAAAAAACCTTGTATTGGCGTCACCTTCTCTCAACCATTTTTGCCTAGATTTCTACCTCCATCCGACCTCTTCCTTTCGATCCTCCAGTAGTAGCTCTTCAAGATGGTTCAACCTCTCTGCCAACTCATCCTGGTTCAGCCCCCTCTTGTCGTCCAACCCATCCAGGCGAGTCTCCCCGGCCTGGGCCTCCTTCCTCCTAGCCCTTCGCCTCGTCTTTACTTCCCTTCCGAACTTCGTCAGGAACGACCTTAGCAACAAAAGTTTCTTCGAGAAGCGAGAGACCGTCGGCTCCTCTGGGGACCATCCTCTCCATCACGGAGCAACCTCTTTCCGAAATCCATCCTCCAAAAGCCAGCTCCGCTCAAAGCAAAAGAAGAACCTACTTCTCCCCTCTTCACCGGTCGACCAAATGATAGGCGTATGATTTGGTGAGTGTCTTTGACAGAAGGTGTCTCTGACTGCGGATTTGGGGGGGACCTCTCTAATGATCGACCAAATTTGTCTCGTGGAATATTTGGGGGGGGTGTGGCAGCCATATAAGAGAGAGCTTTTGGCTAGCTTATGGATGCCTAGCATGTGGGTTTGGTCTCTCTACTGGAAAGGAACTTAGAGGTATGATACCCTTTTTTGTGGAGGTTGATCTCATTGTCCAGGTTGTTTCAATTAATGATAATTGCTTCCGTAAGGGCTTCTGGTGATGTTATAGTGGGGTGGAATAGTGATGTTCAGTAAGTTGGTCGGCATGTGTATTTTGTTCTCCTCAATTTACCGTTCGAGGAGCAATTCCATTGGATCAGTATTGTGGGATGAACTACGGTTGGCATCGTTCTTGGACTTTTCGTGGATCATTGGCGGTGGCTTTAAGCCTTTAATGTCACCATGTTTGCGGTGGACCGTCTCAAGATTGGGGTGGGCAAGGTCTAGATTCTCCAACTTCTTTAGACTTTTAAGCGACTCATCCTTGGAGATTTTGAATGTGACAAACTTTCGATACACTTGGAGGAACTCATTGTCGCATTCTCATCTTTTTAGATTCATTGCCCTTGGTTCTATGGGTTTTTTGGAAGCTTTTCCTTGGAATCAATGTAGTCGTTCCCATTCTGATCACACTTCTATCTATTGGGAGTTTGGGTAGACCTAATGTTCGGACAGTGTTTTCCAGTTCGAGATGGTGGAGAGTTTTCATAGCAGTATTGCTCTCTGTTGGTAGAGTTACCACAACTCTAGGTCTACCTTTAAAGATATGGCTACATGTGTTGGGGCTCTTCAGATGTTGGTGGCCTTTTATAAGGAGATCCGAGCTTGTTGGGATGAGTTGATGGCTTTGGTACAGGTTAAGGTGGCCATTTTGGACCATTTTGAGGACTCTAGGGAGTTTGACAAAGTTGTGAGGTCATACTATCCCGATGTGCTTTTGGAGGAGGATGCATATCGAGATGGGGAGTGGAAGCAAGGTTCTAGGTAGGCGTTTTGAGAGATGGGAATGCAAACATTCAATTCTATGCGATGACAAGTGACGGAATGCTATGCAATCTCATCTAATCTATAAAGGCCGGGGATGCTCATGTGGACAGTGAAGGAGCTTTTGGGGCTATCGTATTGTGCCATTTTCTCGAGGTGAGCAATAAGGTTGCTCTGATTGTACGAGATGGTTGGGCAAGGACATACCTTGATTGTTGGAGTCCAAAGTTTCCAAGTCGATGCACCCCTTTATCATCGAGGTGATTCATGCAATTGTGTTTCATTTGAATGCAGATGGCTTTCCTGGGCGAGATGGTGTCTCGATTTTTTTCTTTTCCGAGTTTTAAGAGCTCGTAGAGCTAGATGTGGTGGTTGTTGGATATGCAAGCCCACGACGAGCAATTATGCAATAAATATTATTGCAAATCATTCCTGATCTGAAATGAAGCATAACTAATTTGCATAATAGGTCCCATAGTACAATTAGGGTTATGTACGATGGTCATTTTAGTGATTATACTGCTATTGATTCAAATGCTGAATCAGAGGCTGGTGCTTGGGTGATATTTAAAGAGTTAGATTGAGGACTCATCAAACATTGTCAAATGATTGTTAAGAGATGATCTCCAGCCTGAGTAGGAGATGGCAATCCTTTCTCTTATGGGCTGATATCTAAGCGGCCTCTTGATGCATGCCCTCTGTATAGGAATATAGATTCAGAGGTGTTAGATAAGTTAGGTTAAAGAGTTGACATAACGAGATCGAGATAACCAAGACCTATGTTGTATGCTGTCATGATATAGGCACGCATCCTCTGATCGGAGACATATGTGTTACTATATGTTTGAGTATGTACATTTGGCAAAGCAATAGGTTGATGATCTAATCAAGGTCTATACACCGACGAGCTGGTGTGCATACAGGGGCATATGAGTAATACGATATCTTAAAGGGATCATATATTCATTACTGAACCAAAAGACATGAGCTCACTCATGAGATATTGGGAATCATCCATGCATGATCGTCTTGCTTTGGAAGCTTAATTGAATTTGT